>QLTV01002691.1:2327704-2341250 GCA_003457575.1 Thermophis baileyi
CTCATATCTCATATCTCATATCTCATATCATCTCATATCTCATATGCTATGATCCAGGCTATTGCAAATGGTAACAATGAGCAAGAAACATGCCAAACTTTTTGAGGTCTGAGAACCTTCCTCTGAAAAATTCTATGATTTTAAAAAACCTTCCTCATCTTTCACCTTGAACTCCAACTATTCTTGATTATTAGAGTCCTTCCCACTTAACTTCTCCTTGTTCCTGGTAGGTCATTGCTCTTCCTTTTGCCTTTTTGGGAGAAGGAAACCGCATTAAAATGTTTTAGTATGCATTGCTAGACTTGTCATTTTATAGATTCAGCTCAAGACTTAAAACTAGTTGGTAACATTAAACCTCTGAGTCATAAGGTGTTTGGACCCTGCTGAATCACTCCTCTCCCTTCGTTCCTAGCAGTGGAGTGAAATTTAAAACTGATATATTATATTCCCAAAGCAACAAAAACTATTAGAATGCCTTGGAGATTTAACAGAAACTATTTTTTGTAACATAAAGGTAAAAGTGCATAAGTATACAACTTTGGGACAGTGCCCTCTGCTAAATGAATCCCAGTGGGGAATTAATACAGCAGAAGCAGACTTTTTTTAAAAAAAATAAAGATGCTTAAATAGGAAAAAGCCTGTCACCTAGTTATGCTACTTTGCTATTTCCACTAACATCCATTTAGCTAAGCTAAGTTTTAACCTATTATAATATTTTAAGAATATTTTACTGAACAACAAAAATACCCTTCTGCCTTCAATTTAGCCATAAGTTTAATTTAGAACCAAAGAAAGTATTATTAATAAATGTTTCTGTATCTGACCAGATCTTTCCCTTACAAAAATGTCCAACATAGACCGTGATTACTGTGCAAAAGAGCCAAAATCTCATTTCCCTTTTGAACAGTGTCTTGACAAACATCCAATCTGGTGTTATTTGCTCCTGAAGTGCCATTGGCAAACTCCTAACTTTTCCGTGAATAGACTGTGCAACCAACAAGTAATGGGTTGCAACAAGAGACACAACATATATTGTTAGTGCTGTTACATTTAATTGGAAAAAAAATATCAATAAAAACTCAAGTTACAAAGAAATAAAACAAGTGTGGAGAAAAGCAAAGATACATACAAATATGGAGTAAAATAGCATTGTAGTTTTTTGGTAGAGTAGTTGCTCTTGGTAGAGTAGTTGCTCTGCATATATAGTGAGCCGCGGTGGCGTAGTGGTTAGAGTGCAGTACTGCAGGCTACTTCTGCTGATCATCAGCTGCCAGCAGTTTGGCAGATCGAATCTCACCACGCTCAAGGTTGAATCAGCCTTCCATCCTTCCGAGGTCGGTAAAAATGAGGACCCAGATTGTTGGGGGCAATATGCTGACTCTGTAAAACCACTTAGAGAGGGCTGTAAAGCACTGTGAAGCGGTATATAAGTCTAAGTGCTATTGCTATTGCTATAAAAGATGCTCTTTGATCAGCCAGCAAAAAATGGGAAAAGAACATGCCTGATACACTATATGGACACAGAGAACAATTCCCAACTTGAGTAAAACCATATTGGCTATAATAGACAAATAATCAGCTAAATGTTCCTATAGGTCTTTAGATTTAGGAAGGGCTGTAGTGCACTGGGACAGGGTATTTGCATACGGATTTGTATGTCTTTGAGTTAGTGTTGACTCCTGGTGAATGCCTGGATAAGTCCCCGTGATTTTCTTGGCAAGATTTTGGAAGTGATTTGCCAATGCTTCTTTCTTAGGACACAGATAGGGTGACTGGCCCAAGATCATCTACTGTAGCTGATTTACTGCCTACGGTGGGACTTGCCGTTTCTAGCTTGATGCCTTAACAACTTCACCAAACAGGCTCCTTTGGGAAAGTTTTTGACCTAAATAAAACAGCTACCAGGTTCAATCCACGCATCTTTGGGCAAAGTTGAAAAAGAGAGGCTGTCATTATTAAGCTGAAAGAGCTAATGGACTAAATCAGTATAATAAGACAATTGGATTATTCTATTTATTGTTCAAGGTTACAGGATCACATTCTTGGAAGAAAGTGTTCCTTGGAAGTTTTGTTGATGTAATTAATTCCACAAGAGTTGCTTACTAAGAAACAAGATTCTTTCCAGATAAGAATAAGAAGGAGGCTGTGAAATTATGGAATTATGGAAGATATATTTCTTGACATTATTGAAGAAAGGAAAAAAGGCTCATCAAGCTAAGTAAGAAGATACCTGCATCACTGCAGTCATTGCATTGCTCCCTATGGTGAATTAAGTGGCTGTATATCACTGTATATCACTAAATGCTGCCTGTATATTGAGATATGAACCAATGGTCTAAATTAATGTAAGCACCTTATTTTGAAATTCATCAGCATTCTATAAATAAGCAATCAGATCCCCAACCAGATATTCATATTGTATATGAAGTTGCAATTCCGGTTTCAGTCAAGGACCAAAATAGAAATTACTTTGATCACACAAGTGGAAATCGTGTATTTATTTATTTAAATAGTAACTGTGTAGTAAAACTGTGTAATAAATCCATATTTATTATTTACTGCTGTTAAAAATTCCATTTCTGATGCATCTGTGGGTGGAAGTTATAAAAATAGTTTGCAATGAGGCAAAGCATTTAAACAGTCCCTATCAGTGGACCTGGCCCTCTTATCTATTTATTACACGTACATACATTATGCCCAAATAGTCTCAGAGATATTTTTAAGAACCATAAAATACATGGTGATGCCAGGGAATTAATCTTGAACCTTCTAACATGCAACACAAGAGTTCCACCACTGAGACAGAACTTTGATAGGCATCAATAGAAAAACTCTTATTTTTTTCAAGGATAAGAAATATCCAATAGAACGAACAGCACTGTTGGATACAAGTCACCAATGGCCATCAATTTGTAGTAAATGAACTAGTTGTGTGATGTGTTGTGATTCCACAAAACTTTGCAAAAAAACCAAGGCTTCTCCAGAAAGCCAAATGCATAGCCAAATGCTCGCTGCATTTTTAAATAGTTTGCAATGATTGATTTGAATAAAATAAATAAAATATTTGAAAAACAATTACAGTAAACTTACTGTAATTGTTTTTACAGTAAACTTACTGTAATTGTTTTTCTTACAATATATAGTAAGATTGATCAACTCTCTCTCTCTCTCTGTTCACTTATTTATGTTATCTATTAACTGGCAGATTGTAATATTTCTACTTGTGGGGGGGAAATAAAGCATGCTGTACTATGAAAATGCAAGCAGTTTTAAAGCATGGAATTGACTGGTGCTGGGGGACAGAGAGAAAAACTGTGTATTTCATATTTAAGCAACACATTTGTTTACTAATTTCCATTAGTAAAGCTACTACATGAGTACACTTAGCTGGAGCAAGTCAGGTTGAGCTATATGGGAGTCTTCAGTGCATTAACATACATAGGATTAGATTTTATGTTATTCGAATAATGATACACAAACAAGATAAACCAACTGATGCTCAAAATGATCAGAACCAAGAAAACTGAAGTTATTCTTTAATTAATTAAAGTTATAGGCTGCCTCAGTCACAGCATGATTTACAACAAAATAAAATACCGTAAAACCAGAAACCAAAAGAAAAAAAAATAGTTAAAACAAAGCACCACCGTATATTGTACAAACGTTTTCATTACATAAGCATTAAAATGTATTATACAACCATATCGAGCTCTTGAATACTCTGGATATTAGTAAATTTCACCTTCAATCCCATTATTCAATTTTTAGTGGCCTTTATTCAAGTGACTACAACTGGATTTATACTGAAAATACTTTTTGTGGATTAGAGAAATTGGATTTTAATTATGACTCAGGAAGAGATTAAACATAAACTCTAAAAAAGAAGAGATATGTGCCAATTTCTAAATTGATTGTTTTCAAATCTAAACTGCATGAGGAGGCAACTTGGGGTGCTATATCTGCCATGGACAAAATAGGTTGTTACATCTACCTCAGCAGCTTAAAGAAAGATGGGATGATACCTACAGCATGCTTAAGAAAACTTTTTGCATGGTGATTTGTTATATTTTTCCTTGCAAAAGTTGTAAAATGCTAATTATTCTAGAATTAATTTTGCTTTGATTCATATATTTCTTAATTAGGGTCCTACACCAGACCAGATGGCTGTCTTCATTAAATCATGATATATTCCACTCAGATGGAAGCAGCTGGATTTTTGGATTTACTGTAATTTATTTTAAACATGTCAGAGAAGAATTGAGAAATAATTAATAACATTTGCATGAATATCTGGATTATGATCAGAATTTTTCTTTGTTGTTTTCTTTCTCTATTAACTTAGGAAAAAGAAATCAGGTGCTCGGCTCTAGAGTAAAAGATAATAATACTAATGGAAAGGATTTGGTTGCTTAGAAGATGAGTATGAGTCAACAACATGGTGCCGAAGCAAAAAAGGCAAACACAAAGAATTGTGTATTTTAATAAATTAAACAAAATTAGATCAGAAGGCAAATCTGTCTGAAATCAAGTTGCTTATTCAAAAGAGATTTCAATGTTTTATAAAGGACAGCTACTCCTGAGTAAGCTAAAAATATTCTACTGATAGCAGTTGGTTAAATTGGTATGCGTTCCAAATTTCACAATGTTTCATGCAATATTTCCTCTAGAATAATATTCTCTTGCCTAGTTCTACCATGCTGCTGGAGAGCAGTAGAAAAACAGAGCATTCTTCAGTGACAGAGGGGCTATTTTGCATAGCAAGTGGTGCCAGGCATCTCCGATCTGTAATCCCAGAAAGCTAGTAATAGATACAACTGAAAATACTGAAGCAAAATCAGGAACCCGAGTATCTGCATTGTACAGTGTGAATTTTTGAGTCAAAACGACAACAACCAAGCTACAACCTTTTGTTTATTCTTCCATTCTTCTTTACAAAAGAGGAGCTATAACCCCCCCCCTCAGTACAGGTGAACAAACGATCTATCGTTTGACCCTTTATGTTTATATATTCTTCCCTTAGGTTAGTCGGATTGGAAAGAAGAATCATGGGGGAGTGATCAGTCAGACAAATGGATATGTCTTCTCTAGTTGATTACATTTGCTGCACATTTGCAATGGAAGAGTCTTTATATTTATTGTTGCAATCTTAATGGAACATGAGGCAGTAGGGGAAGTCACTTAATCAAGTCCATTTTGTAAGCTTAGCAGCATAGCAAGGATGAGGGTCCAAATGTGTTAATACCTGGCTTGCAAACACACACACACACACACACACACACACACACACACACACACACACTGTGAGTTAAGCCTTTAAGTCTAGGGCTTCAAAATATCTGCTTATCTAAGTCTGGTCAGAGTACTCACATATGTACTAAAGGAAGAGTATCCTATATACTAATAGAAAACTTATTCATTCATAATGAATAAGCACGGTATCTTTATTACTCATTTATAATTTTGTAGGCATCTCTACAATAATCTCTATCACCACAATCATCCCAAAGCAGAGTCAAAACATAGTGTCTGCTAGGAACAAAATGGAAAATGAAGGATAGAATGGACATACCGGTAGTTAACTTAACTCTGAGTAAAAATATTGTTTTTCATGTTGGCCCAACTTTTGTATCAAGTAAATATGATTGTTACAAAAAAGAAAATCTAATTAAAGTGAAATTTAACTGAACCACCTTTTAAAATAAAAATTAGAATATCCGAAACCATTTCAAAGCATCGTACTGAATCCAGAACCCTCCAAGTTGCTTCTGAGAGATTCAAAAGTGATTTGGAGATTCAGTAAGTCTTTGGTGTTTCTAGATTTAGTTTATCTGCGTGACCGCCTTATGCCACATTCCTCCCATCAACCAGTGACGTCGCACAGGGTTGGCCTTCTTCAGGTCCCGTCGGCCAGACAAGTGTCGGCCGGCGGGACCGCGGGGGAGGGCCTTCTCTGTAGCCACTCCAACTCTGTGGAACCAACTTCCCCCCGAGATCCGTACTACTCCCACCTTACTGGCTTGTTTTTATATGTTTTATTTTTTTATGATGTAAGCCGCCCAGAGTCCTTCGGGAGTTGGGCGGCATATAAATTTTATAAAATAAAATAAAATAAATAAAATAAATAGATTTGAAATCTTAAACCTAGCTTCAACTTTTTTTATATGAAGAAAATAAGCAGAGAATGACCAGCTGGATGAGCTCTGAGTAGCTGGTTAATTATTATTAACAGAATAACAGAATTGGAAGGGACCATGGAGATCTTCAAGTCCAACCGCCTGCTCCAGCAGGAGGATTATATCTACAAATTATATCAGTTGAAGAAAATATTGCTGTGCTGCTCTTTCTTTAATTTGACCTTTCTATCCTGTGAGATCTTGCTGTCCCCAAATCCATAACATTTTATGCTTAATGTTCTTGACTCTCAACCTATTTATCCTACCAGTAATATAGTCGCTGCTAGTCTCTTTGTCTAGCCTGTTGGCAATTTGTTAGACCAATCAGCTTCCACTTTCTGATTTCTAATTTCTATCTTTCTGTCCCTTCCAAAATAACATTTCAAATATCTTGTTTTTTTATTCTGATACTTCCCTGGCACATATAGCTATAGCAATAGCACTTAGACTTACCGCTCTAAGCAGCTTTACAGAGTCAGCATATTGGCCCCAGCAATCTGGGTCCTCATTTTACTGACCTCAGAAGGATGGAAGGCTGAGTCAACCTGGAGCTGGTGAGAATTGAACTGCTGAACTGCTGGCAGTCAGCAGTCAGCAGAAGTAGCCTGCAGTACTGCATTCTAACCACTGCGCCACCATGGCTCTTGAATAATTTGAGGATTTTTTTTTTCATTTCATGAATGGATCTCAGACTGAGCTTGCTGTTAGATTCTTCCATAAAAGAATATTCTTTTATTTCATAGTGTGATGTGCATACACATATACCCACGCAATATTGATCACACAGTTTTCTGCCTTTACCAGAAAAAAATGTTGCACAAGATCCAAAAGAGACCAATTTTACTTGGCAACCCAAAAGGTTAGAAGGTGGCAATTTCTTCAAACTTTACTAAAAGCTTTAGGTTTAGTTTTTGATTGTTTGTTTTGTTTGCTTTGTTTTTTAATGCAGCAAGATATTTTCTGCACATCCTTTCTAAAAGCTCTGTGTTGAGCAATTTGGAGGCTGTTCATTCATTTCTTCACCCCCGCTATTTCTGGCTTAGAAGAGGTATTTCAAACATTATTGAAGTGAAACTGTTCAAGCTATCTTGCTGAAATTTGGCAGGCTTGATATCCCCTAAAGGGTATACCACATTGGAAAATGGCTATGAGTAATTTCTAGTTTACTTTTGTATCCTGCACACTCTCAGGTCAGTCCCTATATCCAGATCAGAACATGGGTAGACATAATTGAATTCAGCTGGCAAAAGCAGCTTAATGTTTATGATCAGCCAAATGTCAAAACAGTTAACAGGCAAAACAGGACAAAAAACAAGTAAAAGAAAGAATCATAAACTACGGGGGTGGGGGGAGATGCGGAGAACTTAACAATTTCAGAATTGTGCAGACCAGCTAGAAACTGTTGTGAATAATTAGTATGGACAGTCACAAAGAAAGGGCTTTGATATGTCCATCTTTAACTGTTTCAGGTATATAATAGCAGCAGAAAAGAGATGGAAAGTAGAAGTCTTTTCTTCTGGATTAAAAACAGGAACAATTTGGTGAATGAAGATGACATATCCAACATAGCTATCTCTGCTATTTCATCTTATTTGACAACAAATGAAGTAAAGGCATATATTTTGATGCTTCCAGTATTAAATATTGAATAAATTTAAATTGAATTACACTTTTTTCAGATCTTCAGTGTCAATCTTCGGTTGAATCCTTTCATCTCATCTTTGATATCATCTTTGAATTTAATCTTGGTTGATTTGCAACCCCATATATGGTCCACTTCTCTGACTGGGACAGAAAAATTATCTTGCCTTTTGAAGAACGTATTATCTAGCTAAAGCATAAGATTCCTAATCTTTAAATCAATAATTCCTTTTTTTCATTCATATCTTCTGATCACCCACAATTCTGGGCTGAATTATTTCTGGTCAGGATAAATTTGTGAGCTCTATAATTACTAAACTCAGTGAGTTTCAAAAAGAGACACTGGTCTCCATGGTAAAATATTTGTGTAGCTTTTTTTTAAGGGAAAGAATAATAAAATATATTACTGCTAATAACAATAATAAATTTAAACCATCATTTTAAATGCTGCTCAAGTGCTCAATCCACACTGCTTGCTTTGACACTTTCTTGCTTTGAACACTGCCCATGTCAATTGATTATTTTCCATTTCTTTTTGCAAAAAATATAGAATGGTAAATGCCTGAAGTGTAATTAGCATAAACAAAAATGGAAACTAAACCAATAATCAAGGAAATAGAGTTTTTTTTTTCAATATCAGGAGAGGGATCATGGCTTAAATTTTCTTCTTATTTTTCTTCTAGTAAATATGTGTGTATAGCTTGAAAACCATGAAAGTTGTATTTGAACAAATCAATCAATCAAACTTTAATTACAGTCCAAGACCAAACATAAAAAGATCCATCAATACAATAACTATTGAAAGGTATTTTACAAATTACCCACAAAAAAAACCCCCTAAAACAATTGGTAGCCATCAATTAGTAACATGAAGGAGGAACCAGACTGCTGTAGCTATTGATAAGAATTTTGCAACCTTTTGAGAAGTTTCTCAAAAGAAAGTGTTCAGCAAGGAGAAGGATAATGGCCTCCTGGTCACATTGGCAATTAGAACTGTTAACAGTTTGGTTCAAAGTAAATAGTCTTCAATGTGGAATATATAAAATGTTAAAGAAATATTTAAAGATAATTCAGATCAATAATCAGATGAGAGAGTTTGGCTCTGGGATCTAGATACCAAATCCTCTGTTTTAATTCAGCCAGAGGTTTTATCAAGTCCCAAAGCAAGTAGTGGTGACAGGTTCAGTCACAATATGGCAAATCATTAATTTGCTGATTTGACCAAAATTGAATGTGAAAGAAAAGAAATGTGAACATCAATCAAATGATGTCTCTCTTGCAAGGATACATCCAATGTTCTTGGGTGACTGCCAGCCACCCAACATACACTGAACATCAATTCTGTTGGTTCTTCCTCCCTCCTGACTTTGCCCTTCAATTTGAACTTTGGTATGGGAGTAACAAGCAATTAAGTATCTGCTATTTGGCTGGTTCTACAGAACCCTGGAACAATGCTACCTTGGGACATATTGGGGACATCAAGAGCAAAGGAGCTCACAGTGTCCATTGCAGAACCTGATACTGCAGTGCTGTTGCCACTGCCAGTCATGATCCCAATACTAAGAATTCAACTGGATTGGCTTCCAGTCTTCCTCTCTTTTGAAGCAATATTGGATGAAAGTATTTTGGTGAATGAGGCAAGATCTTCTTAAATGACTGGCAACAGCAGGGAGAAAGACAGAGCTAGATAACAAGTAAGAGGTAAAAGGGGGAAGAGACTTATTGTCAACAATTTTCTATCTATCAAAAGCCACAGGAGCAGAAGAGAGATGCAAAATCAAACAATAGGTCTAGTTTCTAACTCTATCTGCACCCTGGAGGAAGCATTTTGGTGAATGGGGACAAGGTATCCATCACTATATACATACTTTTAATAGGTTCAGTGAATGGATGCAGTTAATACAAAAAAAATCCCACTTGATTACTTTTCTTTTTTTCTTTCTTTCTCCGTGGACCAATTTTGGCACTATTGTGTTATAGAATCTATTACCCACGTAGAACACTGTTGCTTTGTTGTTTGTCTTCCATAATCAAGAAGAATTTCTACTGTATTCTTCAACTTCTAAACAGCTACAAAGGTCCATTTTTCATGATTGAGGAGTCCTCTGTGTATGAATAGTTACTTTTCAATTGTTACTCTTTAATTCCATTTTTTCTCAGATACCTAACCTTCTCTTTCTGTAAGGAAATGAAATCTCCATGGGTGATGATATCATTCTGTTTTGGGAACGGTGCTTCTTTCTTCTTTCCCCAAAGAAAAGCAAATCAAATCCATTTGGGATCATCTAAACTCTTTATATGGTTCCACGATTGTAAAGGTGTAACACAGTTGTGGGAAAGGATCATTACCTCTACAATATTTATTACATCAATGGTTACTCTCCCCCTTTTTTTTCCTTCCACTATATGAGTTTTGTGTAAATTAACCATGCACAAACCATCAATCATCCAACAGTTCAATGGAACACAGGGACTATCACAAATGGAAAATGTCTAATTTAAAATATGCTAGCTAAGGTCTTGTTGCACCTCTGCTGCTTTGGGAATGCAATTGCTTCAAATTAGTTTCCAGAGAAGCCCTGCAATAAAGCAGGAGTCATCACGTTTACAGCTTTGCTTTGCTGAAGCTTTGTGCTTACTGCAATGTTTACAAAGTATGCCTTGTGATTTTACTGAACCCCTGAACCTTAAACTGGCAGGAATTTCCTCCATTTCTCATCTGAGGATTTCCAGGTTGGTAAGAATTGGAAAGTGTTTATTTTCTCAGGAAATCCCATGTTCTTTTGGATTCCCTCTCACCTTCTTTTCCTTCAGATGTCAACTAATTGAACCTTGCAACTTTGCTGAACATTTTCTGGAGCCCGCTGTGTGTTTTGAAAATTCTGGAATCAGTTTTAGAAGACTGCTCTGGAAAACTCTATTTTAGCCTCATAGACAATCATGAAGAGCTGCAGTTATCAGGCTGTGCAGTAGATTGGTTCTTCTTAGTCAGCAATCTCTTTCTCTTTAGGAAAAAGAGCCAGGAAAAGGCATTAACAGAACAATCAGATTGAAAGAACAATCTTTTCTGTAATTAATAACATAGGTAGAGGAATCTTCCTAGGTAGTGGAACAACGCCTTTCAAAAATCTTCTGTCCTGTCCACTTAATAAAGGTTTAGGAAACCTTTATATCTGGTCATCAAAATTATAAACAATAACAATAATTGTAAATTACTATATCCCATAACGGATATAATTATGAGTAATTGATCTGAGTTTCCTCCTCCTCAGAGTTCTAAATTGTAGGGAAACTGGGTGCCTGGGCTACCACAGCAGCATGAGAACATCATCTATTTCAATTAATTTCCCAGGTTAAATAGACCATTTATAGCAAAAGCTCTTGAAGTAGCGTACAATAATATCCTGCTTAAATTTACTTCCAAATTAAATTCCAATTTAACCTGATTGGTAAAGCAATCAGTTAAAGCTATCAATTAAGGCAACTCCTCAAACATCAAGGATAACATTAATCAAAAGACTGCCTGTAGCACAAGAGCAATAATATAAATAAATAATAAGAAAGAAAGAAAGAAAGAAAGAAAGAAAGAAAGAAAGAAAGAAAGAAAGAAAGAAAGAAAGAAAGAAAGAAAGAAAGAAAGAAAGAAGGAAGGAAGGAAGGAAGGAAGGAAGGAAGGAAGGAAGGAAGGAAGGAAGGTACAAGATGTTCCTTTCTGGAGCGGTATCCCAAAGTTTAAAGGTAGCAACTGAGCCCTCTTAAAGGCCCCTCAGAAATGATCTTATAATTTGGATATCCATAGACAGGAAGACACAGTAGACAGAAGCAATTGGAAGAGTATGTGAACTTCTCTATACACACATGAATTGCCATCTGTCTCTGTTGAACATCAGATAAAAAGGAAATACATGTTCTAGGTCAGAGATGTGTTTACATCCCCCTAAAATACAATTCAGCTCAGGAAAGGTATATGAGAAGAAGAAGACAAGTCTACGGTGCAAATAGAATGAATTTATTGCTGGGTAAGCACATGCATCCAGCAGTGCCAAAAAATTGCCTTTTATACTAGGCAGAGGAAGTTCACACATTACGTTAATCACAAGATAATTGCAAGTATTTGCTTGAATATGTGAAATTCCTTGTATAAGTTACCACATAGTGAGTCATCACAGATTATTGCTTCTTATTACATTTGGCAAATACCTTAGTACCCCCATTCACACAATCATTTAAACTCAGGGATAGTTGAAAACATCCTGTGTTTTGCTGTTTTTCAGTAGTCTCAGTTGTTGACCATTTTTGTTGAACAAAACACTGGCCTCATGCAAGGAGCACTGACACAAAATGTAACTTTTACATGTTTCATTCCCCCAAACCAATTTGCAGTCCAAGGTTCTGCAGTTCACGTGCAATGGGTATACACAGACCATAAAATTTGTTGGTACATGTGAAAAGTTTGCTTTATTTTGGAGTAATGCAGAAGAAAGTTCATTCAAATAAGGTCCAAAGTTCAATGTTAGTTTAAAGATCTGAATCTTCATATCTAGTACTACCAAATCTAGACTGTGGAAATCCAAAGGAAATCCAAAGGATCACTAGATAGCTAACATAACAATAGATACATAGATAACATTTATCCTTTCTCATGAACATTAATTTATTTTGAACACATGTGATGTATTTTGATCTGAATTTTCAAGTTGAGGGTTTCTTATTTCAATGTGAATCTGTGTTTTTTTAACTCTGTGATTTTTCTGATCCAAATAATTCAAGTCTCTCCTCCATCTCTTGAAGATTCTGTTTCACCTTGTCAACCATGGTTTTTATCTAAAACAACCATAATTTCTTTCTGTGCTATTTTCTTTTGTGGGTCAGGAATACATTCAGCTCTCAACTGTTCTTCAGTTCTGAGGTGAACTGAAGTTTCTTCCCTGAATATGTTTTCTTTGCCCTCTTATAAGACCCATAATTTATCCCAAACAGCAGTTCTAAAGGAAAAAAGCCAAAAGTTTTCCTCTTACCAATTAAGCAATAAAACCATCAAAAATAAGGATAGGTTAACCATAACCTGTTTGTGGAATAAGAATATAAATTTATTATATCACCATAGCGACCAGAAAAGTCTCAACTTTGGTATAGATAAAATAAATCTGTACCAAGTACTTTCAAAATCAGTTAAGTTCAAAGGTTTTTAAGCACGTTTTTGAAGGGCATCCAAATATTTTATTATATACCATATACTCCATGGAAATTGCAATGGAATTAACAAATAGAGGGATGAAATGAAAGGACAAAAAATTAACAAAATAATAATTTAAAAATGTTGTCATGCATCAGATTGAACCACTCATGGGACTCTGCTGAGACTTTCTCTCCTAGAATTTTTCTTCATTTCTCTATTTATAAATGCTTAAGCCTATTCCTATTATGTTTGAGAGGTGTCTCTTCAGCTACACAAGTTCAACCATTTTCACAATTCAAATATCTGAAGTAGATGGCGAGCCGTCAAGGTCAATTTCCTAAACCTAATCATTTGGATGATACCTTTGAGGTAAAATCAAGCCATACTTAAACTTGAAAAGAGTTGTAGTGTAACAAGAAGAAACATTCTCCATGAGAGAGGGAGAGGAATAATACATTGAATTTTCCACAATAGCACTTAAAACTTTCAGGTGGAGGGGAAGATGATAGATAGATAGATGATAGATAGATAGATAGATAGATGATAGATAGAT
>QLTV01002691.1:2341575-2372928 GCA_003457575.1 Thermophis baileyi
AAAATAAAGAGAAAAAGAGAGAGAGAGAGAGAGAGAGAGAGAGAGAGAGAGAGAGAGAGAGAGAGAGAGAGAGAGAGAGAGAGAGAGAGGCAGAATAGATAAAATTATTTTGCAGCACACTTCTGCTTGCACCAAATTGCTGATATTCCTTGTTAAATAAGGGGACAATACAATTCAATTCCTTTGCCAAGGAGAAGCCACTTTCCATCATCTATGGATAGAAAGGCAGAGAGGCATGAGGGGATAGTGGGGGTAAAAGGTCCCCCCTTTCTGTACACATGTAAGCTCCACTCATTACCAGACCTCTGAGATGTCGACCTCCCTCCCGGCCCCCAAAACATATGAACTGCTTAAAGTGCCCTTGTAAGAAAACATTCACAGCAAACTGAATTGACCCTCAGTAACAACAGGAAAAGGACTCAGTCAGGAACTTGTCATCCAGCAAACTAAATTATTTTCTATTCATTGACCATATCTCAAAGAGAGTAGGACTAGCATGCTGATCTAGTAGGAAGGGACAAACAATAAGAAGGTCACACAAATTGGCCACCACAGGAGGCAGATAAAATATCTAGCAAGTTTCACAAGTGATATGTCTCCAAGAGCAAAAATGATCCTTGGTGCTGCATGTAGTACACAAACCAACCCTTGCAAGCAAATCTTAGCTTATAAATGCAGTGAGGTTGCTTCCATATTGAGCTCTCCAATGTTAAAAGTGGCTTCTCCCTGGCAAAGGAATTGAATTATGTTGCTTCCTTATCAGTACAATAGGAATATCAGCAGTTTGGTGCAAGCAGAAGTGTGCTGCACAATCATTGTATTTGTTCTGTCTAGCTAATTAATAGGGGCATGATCAAATATCCTTCGGGAGTTGGGCGGCATATAAATTTTATAAAATAAATAAATAAATATGTATATATGTATGTATGTATGTATGTATACATACATATACATACACACACACACACACACACACACAAACATATATATATATAAAACATACTATTATAAAAATACGAGTTCCAGGTATATCTGTAAAGAAAGAAACAGACATTCTGCGAACTCTGGAACTAAAATAATAAAAATTTTATTCTACTAAGCTTTCGTCAGCCATCTGCTGACATCGTCAGAGTATTAAACTATCATTACAGAGATCTCTGCCTTTATATGCCATTAATCAATTTGGCCATTCGATAGTTTACCGCATCAACTGTAGTAATTGTGCAAGCAATTACGTAGGGGAAACGGCCAAGCGGCTGCAGACCAGAGTACACGAACATGAACTGGCTGTCTGATGCAAGGAACAGAGCTCCCAGATCTGGACGCATATGAACGAGTATAACCACACATTCGATTTTCAAGAAGCTGAAGTTATTGCCCATGATAGGACTAAAGGAGGACGCCCACTAAAAGAAGCCTGGTTCTCCAATAACAATTCCATCAATAGGCATATCGAACTGCCACTGGACTACCAGGTGTTGAGACACCAAGAAAGACCCTGCAGGATAAGCAGAGATGGCTTCCCATCAGGGAGCAGAGACCAACGGCACCCTCCCCCCACCCCTGAGCATGCAGACTCAGCCTGTGAGGGCATGGTTGGTCCTGACCAAACACAGAGCAACCTGGCAGGGCTGTCTCAAACTATAACAGATAGGACTAATGAGAAACAAACCGGGCCGACTACAAGGTCACGGACAAGACAGCAAATCGCAATGGTTGACAGGCTAACATAATCCCCCACAGATGGGCAGGCTAGGAGGGAAGAAATGGTAGGAATTAAGCCTCTATTAACCAGCATGACAACAGCAAAAACATCACAGTTAATTACAAGTGGGAGACGGCCGGAAGGGCCTATCATGCGCGCAATGGCCAAATTGATTAATGGCATATAAAGACAGAGATCTCTGTAATGGCAGTTTAATACTCTGACGATGTCAGCAGATGACTGACGATATTCCATTTTTAACTAGAATATCACTACAGAATGACTGATTAATAGCAAGGCAAAGTTGTGCTCATGTGATGGAGCTTCCTTCCCAGTGGCAGAATTCCAGGTTCAAGTATTGCTGGGCAGAAGGTAGAAGCTGTAGAACCTGGGATCTAATTGACTCTTAGATGGGCAGAGCACAGGTAGGCTGATGGGAAACCTGTAGTCTCCATTATAGTCCATCCTATTCCTTAAATACAGGATTCCTTGTAAGCCCTCATTTCTTCTTTGCATAACTAACACAGAACACAAGAGAAAGACTGGCAACAACTTACAATGTGTTCTTAGAGTGGTTTGTGGCTAGTTTTATAGAGTAAATTGCACGTGTGCGCGCACACACGCACACACGCGCACACGCGCACACACACACACACACACACACACACACACACACACAAAGGGATTTGGAACATTTATTGTAATACTTTTAATCAAACTTCCCCAAACTTGCCTCTTCCATATATACTTTCAAATTCATAGAATTCTTACCTAACATGGTTAATAATCATAGTTTTGTAATTGTGTTCATCGTCTATCAGAAGAGTTTATAGGAGCTTCTCAATAATAGTAATACGGTATGTAGTCTAAAGCATTTGACAGTGGAATTAAATGTATGCCATCTTTGCCCTTTCTTACTCTGCTCGTTTTCCAGGTGGGATTTTCTTAAATACTTGATCCAGCACTGAGGTATCATAAAACAGAGACATACTGGGAAATGAGAACACCAAGTGTCTCATTTTTCATTCCCCACTTTGGCAAGTAAGCACCAGACATATTGTGAATTTAACAATTTTACCTGCCACCAAACCAAGCTTAGGTGGTAGGGGGTGGAAGATTGAGCAAGAGGACAATAGCCTAAGCCAGCAAAAACTCAACTGCTGAGGGAACTGCTTGTAAGGTCTCAGCACTTGCGTGAAAATTACTTGCAACATTGAGCTGAAAAAGTTCATTCCACAACAGGAAGCATCTGTTCCCAAATAAGACATGTTCACATGTGGCTAAAATTATTCACAGATGTAGCATGTAAGCTTTCTGTTTTAACTGTTGCAAATAAAATGATTCCAAATGATGGTGCTATGCAGGGGTGGGTTCCTCCCGGTTCGGACCAGTTCTCCCGAACTGATAGCAGCCCGCTGGTGATGTCACGATGACATCACCGAACCGGATCGGTCGGTGCTGGTCTGTGGGGGCCACCATCTTTTTTTTTTTGAATTTTTTTTGAATTTTTTTTGAATTCTTTTTTTTTTGGATTTTTTTTGAATTTTTTTTTTATTTTATTTTTTTCCTTCTGAGCATGCGCAGAAGCCAACTTCCGGCACTGTGCATGCGGTCGACATCTTTTTTTTGGCATTGTGTATTTTTTTGTATTTTTTCCGGATTTTTTGTTACTGCACATGCGCGCCCATGAGGCATGTGCACGCCCACAAGGCGCACCCACGCAGCACGGGAGCGAGCGAACCAGCAGCGAGGTAAGTTGGAACCCACCCCTGGTGCTATGCAAAAGAGACTTCTAAAAATACATCTAAATCTACTTTCTAAAAATACCTGGATGTACAGTACTTGATTAAACCAGGACTCCTCACTACCTTTATTTAGTTGTGTTATTTTTAACCTTTCTTATGAGTAGGAATCAAAATTAATAAGACTGATATGGGATTTCAAGCATTCAGTTTATTTCTGTTGAGTGGAATGATCTGGGACTAAATCTCACTCCAATCCTTTTGTTCACCTTGACTAGCAGTAGCTCTGAAAGAGCTCAGGCTTTTCCTAACCTGACACTTATATTCCCCCTTATTTGAAAGGGAAGATGGAATGTAGGATCCAAAAAGAACATTAAAGAACTTTGCATTCGCTAAACTATCCACAGAGTTGCTATTGAGGAAAAGTACTCCGATCTTTGCCAAAAACATAAAATAATGGGATGAAACTCATGAACAGAATACATGCTTTTCATCTGGAATATCCCAAGTTCAATCTTGAAGACCTCTAGGTAGCACTGAGAAAACTCTTTCTGAAATCCCAGGGAATAATTGCCACGTCAATGTTGAGTCTGACCAAGAGTATTTCTAGGTCCCACAGCTAGTAGTAGCATCTAGCCAATTTTGGCTGAGGTTGAAAAGGCTAAACAGGATTCAACTTGGTTAATATTTGATGAGAGCACCAGGAAATTATGAAAAGATAGATACTCTCGCACTTATTCAATTACTTATATTCCCCTTTCACCAAGGGCGGTATAAGTATCCTATCTCTTATTACGCAACTTGTTTTCTACCATATACTTTAATTATCTACCAAGAGAAAACATCATAAAGGCACTTCTCCCATTGAATGTTTCTTGATTGAAAAGAGTAGGCAGACAGGGAAAGTTAAGTGATCGAATATGAATAACAGAAAACAGCAGCCTCCTTTACCTTCAAAAGTGAAGTAAACCCCTCAAGAGAATTTCAAAATAAATTCTTAAGCATTCTGCAAATAAGGTCCAAAAGGAAAAAAGAGGACTCTTTGAGAACATGAAAATGTGAGAAATTTCAAAGCAGATTTCAGGACATTATTGTGAAAAGGATCAAAAGAAAACCAAAATAGTGTAATCTGGAAAATAATGAAAAGAACAAGCTGAACCTGACTCAATGCACTTCATTATATGATCATAGATTTAGAAAGGAGAAATCTTGGTGATGAGGAAAGTTTAATGCTAAGCCAAAACATATAATCTAGATTTTAATGGGATATCTTTTACAAGTGAAGGCAATGTCCTGAAAATTGTATAATTCTACAAAATATGTCAAAATGAATAGCACAAGAGAGTAGAGATCTCTACAAAATATAATTTCAAAAAAAGAAATGTGTGTGTGTGTGTGTGTGTGTGTGTGTGTGTGAGAGAGAGAGAGAGAGAGAGAGAGAGAGAGAGAGAGAGAGAGAGAGAGAGAGAGAGAGAGAGAGAGAGAGAGCCNNNNGAGAGAGAGAGAGAGAGATCATCTTAAAATTCTTCCTACATTTTATACTGTCCCATCCATTGTCAGCCTGCAATAAATCCCTTCCTTCAGAACCAATATACTGTAGTCTTCAGTAGATATCAAAAATCCAGGCAGACATCAGCACACTCAGTACAAAGCACAGTTTAATAATTTAACTTATATTCACTTCCAAATCCTCTGATTTTCTTTTTCACTGTGACTTTTTCCATATATATAGATTTGTATTTTACCA
Organism: Thermophis baileyi; assembly: GCA_003457575.1. NCBI lineage: Eukaryota > Metazoa > Chordata > Lepidosauria > Squamata > Dipsadidae > Thermophis > Thermophis baileyi. Next base: position 2,346,770 of record QLTV01002691.1, read on the forward strand.
TCATTTTACATAGCAGATTTAGTGTGTTACTTGGAATGCAGTGCCATCACCTGCATTTTCTTTTAACTATATAAATTTTAGTTGCTCAGAATCTCGAACTAGAAACTGGAATCCCTAAGTCTGGGTCAGTAGTAAATAAACCCCAGAAAAAGTAATTCTGTATTATCTCCTAACTCTTAGATTCTATTTTTAAAGGGGAAATGCCCCTGAATAACTTTTTGCAAAGAAGATAAGAATATGTGAAATTTTGATGGGTGGATTGTGTTCTACTTTTACAAGGTGGAAATAGCAGGCGTGAATGAATGTCCTGTGGGTCACTGTATAGATTCCTTGGCTCCTCCTCACCCTTCAATTAAATCCTAAGAATGGCACTATGTAGTGGTTCCTAAATATTACTGTAGCCCTGTAGAAGATCACCAAAACTCAAAGAATCTGCCATTGGGCTATTAAAATCTTACAAGATTTTGTTGAAATTTCACAAGATATTACAATGTTGAGATATTTCAAAGATTTCTTGGAGGGGGGCTTCTAGCAAATATCCTGATAGGTATGGATGCCCTACAGCCAACCGCTAAATTGTGATTAAAAGGAGCTTTGGCTTAATTCTCTATGGATGCATACAGATAGAGGGTGGGGCAGGAAAAGGAGAACGAGAAAATGGTCATTGTCAAAGACGTCCAGCATAAACCAATATTGCAAAATATAACACAGCTACAGTATACAAATATCCCAACTCAAACTTTGGCTTTTCCAACTTGAATGCTGAGTCCAATCCTGTAATCCAAAAGGTTGCCTGATCCTAGTATACATTCTGTAAAACTACACAAAACAATAGTTACTAGGTATAAAGCAATTTAAAGTGATCCTAATCTCATTTTTGATTAAAGTCTAATAGCATAAGACCAGCATAAAAGAAATAAAGAGAAGCTCAAAGAGAGGATGGAAACAGACAAAAATTATCTTGAATTGCTTTAGAAACATGACAAATGCTTTCACAAATAATTACACAGATATTTTGTCTAAACTACAGTCTTCTTTTCAATATTTTGACTGAACTTTTAAGAGTGTGATATCTAAAATAAGTCTACCTTGGAGCTTATTAAATCCCTTGCATTTCAGTGCCAAAACATCCCAAGAGAAAACTAAACTTGGAATAAGCATTGCTCGATTTATTAAATTATTTGTTTCATTTATTAATTAATTTATCTACTTATATTTCATAGGACTTCCAAGAGCTTACTAAACTTAAGTTCTAATTGTAACATATTATAATCTTAACAAATTAGATAAGTGGAGTGGAGTTTTAAAAATAGCACAGAAGGATTTAATGAAAATTGGAGACATGTATGTGCAAACATTATTGGAATTCGATTAAGCACATATTGGTACCATTGATAGAACATTAGAAAGCCATGTGCAAAGTATTAATGTCTGCATCATCAGAGACAATATTAGTTTCAGAAACCACCATCTGAAATTAAAAGCATCCCAAAAACACATAATTTACTACCGGTAGAAGACAGTAAAGGGAGCAGAATGCAGAGGGAATATGGTTTCTAAGACATGTTATTTTCTTTACTGAAGTCTCTTATCATCCATTTTGCAAGATCTTTTCTATATATTTTACACTGGGATTTTACAGTGGGTTGCTAAAATATTTATAACCCTGGGTAGTATGAGACAGATTAGTATTTTTATGAGAATGTGCTAAAATTCACAGATTTTAATGAAAGCATTCAAAAATTCATCTTTTCCCTCATAAAGACAGAAAGACCTTGACATTTTAAACAAGTGGAAATAAAAATATAAAACGACCCCCATCTAGCAGAGGAGTGTGAAACATTAGCATACAGGGGATCAAGATTGCATTTATTTAGGGGTATATCTGGGGTCCTGAACCAGGGGTGGGTTTCTCTTACCTTCCCTACCGGTTCGGAAGTGTGCGCAAGCATACGCTCGCGCACATGTGCGCGTCACATCCGGGTACTGACCCTCTGCGCATGTGCAGAAGCCTTTGTGCATGCGCAGAGGGTTATTTGCCAGCCGCTTTCAAGCAGCGGCAACCAGGGAACCAGTTCGGAGGCATGGCAAGCCGACCTTCACTACCGGTTCGGCGACCGTGGCCAAATTTCCGCCACTGGTTCTTGTGAACCGGTCCAAACCAGTAGCAACCCACCACTGTCCTGAACCTTGTTTATTCATCTCTTTTTTTCTTAAATCCCTTCTGTTCCTGACCGGCCTTTTCATGGATACAGGGCAAGCAAATAAGATATGGTTTGCTTAATGCTCAGGATTTCATCCAGCAAATCATTTTATTTTGTTTTATATTGATTGTACCAACATTCAAAAATTTATTCATACACAGACAAAAGTTAAATTGTAATTCTTTTAAAATGTGTGGGGGAAATGAACCAACCCATCTGTTTATCTGTGGTTAACAATTAGGGATTTAGCACAAGATATGATGGTAATCATTTAGATCTGATGGGTTTACAGCAGGATACATCTGTATCATAGTAAATAGCTCTGTGGATGGAGTTAATGATCACTAGTGGCCATAGCTGCAGGAAATTCTGGCAGTTATATAGGCCAATATATTTGGATAGTGTCAGACTGGAATATGCTGCCGAAAATCAGGACTTCCAGGGGGAAATGAGAACTGAAGATGCTTCTGTTGAGAGCAGAGCAGACAAAGACAGCAGAATGAAGTACTAGTGAGCAGACTGCTTTTTCATACTCTCTCTCTGGACAAGGAGAGAAACTTAGACTGTCTACTGTTGACCTCACCCCATTCCTAAGAGGTCTGTAAGGGGCGTGCATAAGTGCACCAGCGTGCCTACCGTCCCTGTCCTAATGTTCCCTTTTATTTTTATTCATTTCATGTATTCAAATTATGTATATACTTATATGTATTATCTAATACGAGATTGACAAAATAAATAAATTAAAAATTAAATTAAAAGGTTCACCCACGTGTGCTCCTGTTCAGGAGATTTCAATACAGTGATCTCCAGTGGATTTAGAGCTCTGGGAGATGAGGGGAAACCATCCTTGCCAAACCATCATTGGACCATTATGGGCCCATACTTCCTCTAATCACTTTTTGAAATGCTTATTAATTGGTTTTACAGGTATTAGGAACCTTTGGAATGACAAGTTTTACAGATTCTCCTTCCATCCTTTGCAAAAGAAATTTTAAATACAGCTTTTTTTAAGGCCTTTAAAATTTTCTTTCTTTGGAATAAACAGCAAAAGGGTGATTAGAATATTAATTTTGGAAAGTTACAAATGGGCTAATGGTCCAGATGGATTTGAAATAAGATTTTGAAATTAATGATAAGAATTTTTAAGAAACTTTCTTGTTAGAAAATGCTGCTGTTTTGGATTCAATCATGAACTGCAAACAAGACAGATGACATTTGAAAGGTTCAACACTAGAGGAAAGCAGAAGGAACTAAAGATTACAGTTAAAGGAGAAGAACACATAAATTTGACTTACTACCCTGTTTCCCCCAAAATAAGACATTCCCTGATAATAAGCCCAATCGGGCTTTTGAGTGCATGGCAATAAGGCTAAGGGCATATTTCAGGGTTCAAAAAAATATAAGACAGGGTCTTATTTTCGGGGAAATACGGTAATACGAATGGAGCAAACTACTTTGGGATATGTGAACAATGGATCCAGAAACTGCTATTGGGGACAGTGTACAAGAAAAAAAGATGCTATAATGTGTGTCTGTTTGTGTTTGTATGTATGAATGAATGAATGAAACTGCAGGTATCTTAATAATTAAGAGGGATATACAAATAACAAGCCAAAAGAGTGAACTGGACAACTTTTTATATTGGATTTACAAAAAGAAATGCTTGTTAATTTTTTTTGAAGAATTGTGTAAAAAAGTATAAAGAAAAAATGAAAAGAAATCAAGTTGAAGGGATTAAAGATCAAAAAAGTAAAAAAAAAAATTTAAAAAGGAAAAAATTGGTTTTATTTGATCAAGGTTAAAATAGATATGTTATTTCTGGTAATCCTTAATTGACATTTTCTGTCTAGGACTGAAGAACAAGGTTTTATGGATTTGTTTGTCGGTAAGAGATGAGAAATCGGAAGAAGAGATCATTTGTATTTTAATAAAAGGTTAAAATAAAATAAAATAAAAGTTTACCAAAATTATTTATACTTATTAGGATGAAGGAGGAAATATTTCTTTATATATTTCTTTGTTTTTTTTTAATATATCATTTTCTTTCTATTTTTCTTTCTATATTTTTTACACTTTTTTATTCTTTTATTTTTCCTTGTATTAGTTTTTTTTTTTTAATCTTTTTAAAGGTAAAGTTTTAATAAAATTACAATGAAAAAAAGAATGCTGCTGAGAATCATGCTGTGGTCCTTGGCGGATATATTATGATGACGTTAATAAACAAATTTTCAGAATATTTGGAGGCTGTGAGAGAGCCACAAATACCCCTTATTTCCTTTTCCCACCCACACATAGCCTGTATTAGTATACCAAGCAACATGCAGCATTGATGAACGCCAGCAGCAGCTCTGAGGTCTGTGGAGGATCTTTTTGCTTAGGTGCTTTCCTCTGTGTCTGTGTTTACAGCTGGTGCATTTTTTAAAAGGTCAGCCTGTGTTTGGGAGATCCCACTGGGACCCCTGTTGTAATTACATGGAACATCAAGAATCCACACACCGATAGCATATGCTGAATTCCAAGTGAAAGGTGATAATAAAAGACAAACTCTTATGGGACTATATTGACTTGTAGCTGGCCAATATATCAAGGTAGCAGCACCATCAGGACTGGGCTGCTAGGTGTAAATATGCACCTCCATAACACAAAGACCATAGCACCAACATGCCTTTCTTGTTGTTGTTTTAAAAAAGATGAAGATTCAGAGGTCCCCTTATTTTCTTCCTACTTCCTGCCCTAGACAAACTCTGGGGAAATTAAAAAACAAATAAAGGTGCCAGAAAGTGGTGTTTTTTGTTTTTTTTAAAGCAGAGACAAAGTGAAGGTGACACATCACACAGAGTAGACCTGCCTGAAACAGCCCTATTTAAAAAAAAAGGCAGTTTGAGCTTGAGCAATGTGAGATCTGATTTAAGAGGGGGGGGGCGCGAAAGCAAGCATCCCCACGGGGAAGCATTAAAATTTGGGAAGATGGGGATGAAAATAACAGGGATAGTAAACAAGATTAAATCTGCCATGTTTCATTTGGATACGGTACATTGAAGGGTTTCCATACAAATAATGTTTGCAATACTCATTCTGTACCTTTTTAAAGGCAGAAACAGCAGGAATGGGAAACGGTGTATGGCGGTCCTTTGGGTTTAAGGAAGACCCTGTTGTGTAATTCATCTGCGGACATGGAGAAGGCTCTGCAGATCCAGTCTGGAAATGCCGATTCTAGAACAATGGGGGCACTGGAAGTGCAAATACCTTAAATTATCTAGTGACAAAAGTGTTGTTGTTGTTGTTGTTAGTTGCGAAGTCGTGTCCGACCCATCGCCACCCCATGGACAACTTTCCTCCCGGCCTTCATGTCCTCTACCATCCTCTGGAGTCCATTTACGCTCCTGCCGACTGCTTCAGTGACTCCATCCAGCCACATCATTCTCTGTCGTCCCTGTTTGCCTTGATTCATGGATCTTATATTCCAGGTTCCTATGGAGTATAGATCTTTACAGCATCGGACTTTCCTTTAAACAACAGATACATCCACAGCTGAGTGGCCTTTCGGCTTTGGCCCAATTGCTTCATTCTTTCTGGTGCTACTAGTACTAGCCCTCTGCTCTTCCCCAGTAGCATATTGGACACCTTCCGACCTGAGGGGCTCATTTTCCAGCGTCGTATCTTTTTGCCTTTTGGTACTGTCCATGGGGTTTTCATGGCAAAGATACTGGAGTGGGTTGCCATTTCCTTCTCCAGTGGATCACGTTTTGTCAGAGCTCTCTGCTATGACCTGTCCGTCTTGGGTGGCCCTGCACGGCATAGCTCATAGCTTCATTGAGCTATGCAAGCCCCTTCGTCACAACAAGGCAGTAATCCATGAAGAGGAAAAGTGTTGTACTCCATCATAAAAATAAACACTTCCAAAGTATGAAATAAAAGTGGGATATAAATGTAACCGCAAATAGTAATAATTTTACAATTGAAACAAGCACTTGTCACATAACACTCCAGACTTAACAACTGTCAATAAGAAAGGGGGGAAAGTCTGGATAGTGGACATGGCAGTACCTGGAGACAGCAGAATACAGGTAGTCCTCAACTTACAACCACAATTGAGCCCCAAATTTATGTTGCTAAGTGTAAAATTTGTTACCTACATTTTGCCCCATTTTATGACTTCTCTTGCCACATTTGTTAAGTGAATCACTGCCGTTGTTAAATTAACAACACGGTTGTTAAGTGAATTTGGTTTCCCCACTGACTTTGCTTGTCAGAAGGTTGCAAAAGGTGACCACATGACCACAGGACACTGCGACTGTCATAAATGTGAGTCAGTTGTCAAGCATCCGAATGAAAATCACATGACCATGGGGAAGCTGCAATGGTCATAAGTGTGAAAAATGGTCATAAGTCACTTTTTTCAGTGCTGTTGTAACTTTGAATGGTCACTAAATGAACTGTTGGAAGTTGAGGATTACCTGTAGAAAGAAAGAACTGGGGAAAAATCACAACATACAAAAACCTGAAAATAGAAGTAGAACAACTGTGGCAAAAGAAAGCAAAAATAGTACCAATAATGATAAGTGCCTTGGGGCCACTCCCAAAACATCTTGGGGGCAATCCTAATCCCTGAACACTACCAGCATTGACAAAATCACCATCCATCGATTGCAAAAGGCAGCTTTATTTGGAACAGCTTACATCTTGAGACAATACCTTTAATACCATCGAACAACATCTGCCTATCTAGGTCCTTGGGAACAAAAGGGAAATAAAAATGCCAAATCCAGTCTAAACATCTTACTGTCTATGCAATGAATCATAATAATGATAATAAGGTTCTTGGGAGAACTTGACGCAACACCAGCTAAAGAACTGGCAGTTTTGATTTCACACTTCTGTGTATATAACTACTACTACCAGTACTACTCTACTACTTACCTGTCTACTTGTTTTTCTGCAATGCCATTTGATTATTGTTGAGAAAATTGAACATGCCATAATCATTCAGAAGTTCAACATTTGACTTAAGAGTGTTATTGGATTGGTCAGCCTAAGACTCACATACAAAGATTTTACCTGTATTGTCAAAATAGCACAGAAATACAGCATACTTTTAGCACAAGGGAAAACAAAATTAAAGCTTGTGACTGATCACATTATAGAAGCCAAGAGTTGAAAAAACAAATGAAACCCAAAATAATATTAGACTTGTCAACCAAAAGAGTTTTGACAGGTTCAGTGTTGAATGAGGTGATTGTACTCATTGGCCAATTATTCATATCAACATCGACAAGCTTGACACATTCCTCTGTCAGGGTTTTCTAGGTGTAGAAGTGAAGCTGCAACATTGTACATTGTCTACAACAATCTCAAAAGCAAAGAAAAGCCACTGAGTCGCAAAATGCTACAAAAGAGATCCATATTCAAAGCAGCTGACTTTTCAGCATTTCATGGGAAGTAGGGTGTAAACAAAGGACAATTTAGTCTCTGTCCCCTCTTTGTCTATCGCTCTGCCTGCTCTGTTCAATATTGCTAGTCTTACACTATTTCCTTCATACTTTTTCTTCTTTATATGCTTTACGGGTTCTTTGACTCTTTAATCCTACCAGATGGTAGATTTTGCCTACTCTTATAATGAATTTCTTGTAGCTAAATCTCCCTTCTCTTAGTTGCAAGAGAACTAACCCTTGTTCAGGATAAATTCTTGCTCTCAGAAATGTTCACATGCACACACAGAACACTTCAGCATCCAGCAAAAGACTATGAAACTGCATGATTTAATTAGCTGCCATGAAGAGGCAATTTGTGGATCTTCTTTGATGGTGTTATTCAGTCAAAACACCATGAAACCAAAGTACCTCTCAAAATTCTAATAGTCTCATTGGAAAAAGCAACTAAATTCAGTGTGTAGGAAGGAATGGTTTTGGAAAGGATGAAGCAAAACAGATTTTGGAAACTTAAAAATCAAAAAGAGGGCTGTGAAAATATCTACAGACCCCTCACACCCTGGACATAAACTGTTTCAACTCCTACCCTCAAAACGACGCTATAGAGCACTGCACACCAGAACAACTAGACACAAGAACAGTTTTTCCCCAAACGCCATCATTCTGCTAAACAAATAATTCTCTCAACAGTGTCAAACTATTTACTAAGTCTGCACTACTATTAATCTTCTCATCGTTCCTATCACCCATCTCCTCCCACTAATGACTGTATGACTGTAACTTTGTTGCTTGTATCCTTATGATTTACATTGACTGGTTCCTAATATGATTTGATTGCTTATTTCTACCCGGACTATGGGATGGAAGGCTGAGTCAACCTTGAGCCTGGTGAGATTCGATCTGCCAAACTGCTGGCAGCCGGTGATCAGCAGAAGTAGCCTGCAATACTGCACTCTAACCACTGCGCCACCGCGGCTCCTATGATATGATTTGATTGCTTATTTGTACCTGGACTATCATTAAGTGTTGTACCTTATGATTCTTGACAAACGTATCTTTTCTTTTATGTACACTGAGAGCATATGCACCAAAACAAATTCCTTGTGTGTCCAATCACACTTGGCCAATAAAATTCTATTCTATTCTATTCTAAAAGCAAAAAGAAATGGATGCAGAAAGAATGTATGAGAGGCAGAAATACATTATAAGGTTTATATAAGTGGTGTGCACAAGTTTTCTTTGAGTAGAAAAACAGAAGCTACCATGGAATTATTTTTATAGGAAATACTCTAATATTCTTAAGCAAATGGTGCTGAAGCAGATAGTAGCAACAAACAGATTCTGCAGTTGTCTGTTGATGTTCGCTTGAAACATTTGTAAAACAATATTTATTTGTGAAATTTGTGTAAAGAGCGAGCCTATATATGATTGGATAAAATTACTTCCCTGAACTATACACTTGAGAGCCAGTTGCATTTAAAATTTACAAATATTAAAAAATGTTGAGTAGAACATAGTTACAAATTTAAATATAGGTATACTTATTTTTGTTGCTAGTTGTGTAATTGTGGTTGTACAGACAAAGGAAAAACTAAATACAGTGGTACCTCAGTACTCATCTGGGATTCATTCTGAGAAGCGAGACCAAAACAACAGGTATCAAGCAGACCATATGACTTACCACATGATCCATTATTTAGGCCAGAAGGAGTACCATAGCTAGTCATGAAGCAGCCAGCAACTTCTTATCTGCAGTAGCCCATGGGCACAATTTTGCATCTTATGTTCTAATCCTTTTATTTGAATCACTAGTCCCACATTCATTTCTAATGTATTATTCTGTAACCACTGTAAAACAACTGGTTGCACTTTCAAAATCCATTCCTTCCAATGGTTCATTGTTTCATATTTCAATCATCATTTCAATGAGTAACCAAATCCTGGCTAAGCCTGAAACCAGAAGATAGACCTTGATTCTGAGGCTGTGCGTTGTTGCAGTAACCTCACTGTAAATTATCTGTCCGCATCCCTAGCAAAAATATATTTGTCCTCACTCCATCAGGTTGCTGATGAGAAGGAGATGAGATGGACAAAGAGTGAGAAAAGATCTAAGAGTGAGAAAAAGAAAGGCATAAACAAAGGAAGGATATCTAGGCTTTAGTCCTGCCCGTTTTTGATTCTGGCTCATCAACTGCCTAAAATGGCCTAATGATCCCTGAGGAAAATAGCCTTTGAAAGAACAGGTTTTCTTATCCCTAGTTTATACAGTCCTGACACCACCTTCATTTTTCATCTACAGTGGAAAGGAAAAGCATCTAACAATTCAGCTATATTTATTTAAACTATAGGGATAGAAAATCCCCATATTACAAATTCAAATTTGGTTGTTACTTCTGTTGAAACCAGTTAGTAGTCTCTTCAGTGGCCTTGAAGATGGTAAAACGTATCTATGTACTGCAGATAGACTTAATGCAGTCAGACATGCATGAAATCTTCAAGGAGTAGTTTCAAATCCCCCTAAAACAAAAGAAATTCAGGCATACCATATCAGTTCATCCCTTTGTTCTTCTACAGCAAAAACCAGCCCCCAACCCTTATAAGCCCATTATAAGAAAATCTGCATGACATAATTTGCTATACTTTATTTATTCATTTATTTAAGAACTAGGTTATACGAACAACTATGGAAGTTATTGTAGTTAAAATGTAACAGTATTATTTTCAGACAGACCCGGCCTTAAATCAACTGAATACAAAATCACTTCCCAATTCCCTAAAATGCTTAAACATTTAGATTTCAGGCTAACATGTGAATCAAGAATACCCACTCTTTCTAAATGTTCCTCCACGGTTCTTGACTTTAACTATTTTTAGAGAAAAAAACTAGACTACCAATTCATCACTGGGTCATGGTTTCAGAGATATTTACTTATCTAAACACAGAAATGACCACAGGAGGGCAAAAAAACAGTGGGAGTGGGAGCAAATTACAACTTCCTGCTGGCTTTCCCAGTGAGTTTCCTTGTGGAAAACTAGCAGGGAGATTAGACCCTTCCTTCCTTCCTTCCTTCCATTCCATTCCATTCCATTCCATTCCATTCCATTCCATTCCATTCCTTCCTTCAATTCCTGCCAGCTTCCTTATTTACGTTACTTGTGGGAAGCTTGCAGGGAGAAAGTCAATGAGGAAGCTAACAGGAAGTTGCAAGTCCAAGGCCAGCAGGCAAGTAAGTAGCTGCTGCTATGTGGGGGAGGGAGAGAGAGCACATATTTGGACAATGAAGAGGAAACTCATCAAATTTGCAAATGACACCATGCTGGCAGGAATAGCTAATACTCCAGAAGATAGGCTCAAGATGAGGACCCAGATTGTTGGGGGCAATATGCTGACTCTGTAAACTGCTTAGAGAGGGCTGTAAAGCACTGTGAAGCGGTATATAAGTCTAAGTACTATTGCTATTGCTATCTTGACAGCGTTGAACACTGGACCCTATCTAACAAAGTGAAATTCCATGAAGAGAAAAAAGCAAGGTTTTACATTTAGGCAAAAAAACCCAAAAACCCAAATGCACAGGTATAGAATACGTGGTACCTGGCTCAATAGTAGTAACTGTGAGAGGGATCTTGGAGTCCTAGTGAACAATCACTTAAATATGAGCCAGCAATGTGTTCCAGCTGCCAAAAAAGCCAACACAGTTCTAGGCTGCATTAACAGAGGGCTAGAATCAAGATCATGTGAAGTGTTAATACCACTTTATAATGCCTTGGTAAGGCCACACTTGGAATACTGCATTCAGTTTTGGTCATCATGATATAAAAAAGATGTCAAGACTCTAGAAAGAGTGCAGAGAAGAGCAACAAAGATGATTAGGGGACTGGAAGCTAAAACATATGAGAACAGTTGCAGGAGTAGGGAGCAGGTAGACCACGAAGTGAGTCGAGGTGGCGCAGTGGTTAGAGTGCAGCACTGCAGGCTACTTCAGCTGACTGCTAGCTGCAGTTCGGCGGTTCAAATCTCACCGGCTCAAGGTTGACTCAGCCTTCCATCCTTCTGAGGTGGGTAAAATGAGGACCCAGATTGTTGGGGGCAATATGCTAACTCTGTAAACCGCTTAGAGAGGGCTGTAAAGCACTATGAAGCGGTATATAAGTCTAAGTGCTATTGCTATTGCTAAAGTAGGTAGACCACAACTTACTTTTTGGTAAACTAGAAAAATGTGAGATAGACAGCATTACCACCAGATGGATTTGTAACTGGTAACAAACCATACTCAACAAGTAATCCTTAATGGTACTACATCTACATGGAGGGATGTAAGCAGTGGGGTACCACAAGGTTCCATCTTAGGCCCAGTACTCTTCAATATCTTCATAAAAGATTTAGATGGTGGAGTAGAAGGAGAACTCATCAAATTTGCAGATGACACTAAACTGGCAGGAATAGCCAACACCCAGAAGACAAGCTCAAAATCCAAAAAGATCTTGACAGACTTGAACAATTGGCCCTATCCAACAACATGAAATTTAATGCGGAGAAAAGCAAGGTTTTACACCTAGGCAGGAAAAACCAAATGTACAAGTACAGATTAGGCAAAACCTGGCTCAAAAACATTAACTGTGAGAGGGACCTAGTGGATGATCACTTAAACATGAGCCAGCAGTGTGCAGCAGCAGCCAAAAAAAGCTAATGCAATACTTGTTTGTATAAACAGAGACATAGAATCAAAATCACGTGAAGTATTAGTATTGCTTTATAAATTCTTAGTAAGACCACACCTGGAATACTGCATCCAGTTTTGGTCACCACAGTACAAAAAAGATGTTGAGACTTTGGAAAAAGTGCAAAGAAGAAGAAACTAAGATAATTAAAAGCCTGGAGACAAAAACATACAAAGAACGGTTGCAGGAATTGGATATGGCCAGTCTAGAGAAAAGAAGGACTAGGGGTAACATGATAGCAGTGTTACAGTATTTGAGGAGCTGCCACAAAGAACTTATTTTCCATAGCACTAGATGGTGTGTATCCCATACTTCCTCTAGGAGCTCAATGAGGTAAATATGGTTCTCCTACTCCATAGTTCCCAGAAGGTAGATTAGGCTGAAAACATGGGATTGCTCTTAGCTCACCTAATAAACTGCAATACTTGTTTGTATAAACAGAGACATAGAATCAAAATCACGTGAAGTATTAGTATTGCTTTATAAATTCTTAGTAAGACCACACCTGGAATACTGCATCCAGTTTTGGTCACCACAGTACAAAAAAGATGTTGAGACTTTGGAAAAAGTGCAAAGAAGAAGAAACTAAGATAATTAAAAGCCTGGAGACAAAAACATACAAAGAACGGTTGCAGGAATTGGATATGGCCAGTCTAGAGAAAAGAAGGACTAGGGGTTGGTTATCCATGCATCATCAAAACAGACTTGCAGTACACTAATAAACAATTACATTCCAAAGTAAAGCATCATTATTTTCAATGGAACTTTTTCTAGATATGTGAACTTAGGCCTCATTTTTTACAAACACTTTATCTTCACTATACTTTTTTGGTAATTTATCTCTTAAGGAAGAATGACAAGACTGGGGCTAACAGCTGTTTACAATTCTGTAAATCTCCCAGAATATCTGTAACAGGTGTGTGAAGAACATGGAAATGAACTGATAGGTGGGGAGATGTTGGTTTGCAGGATTTAGTAAGGGAGATAGGAAAGGAAGAGCTGAACTAAACAGAAAGCTGCTTGCTGATTGCAGCAGAGATGGGAAAACGGCTTTCACAAAAGCCTGAGGTCGCCTTGCAAATTAATCCCTTGGAACCACTTTTCTCTTTCTGATAAAGGAATTCCAACATGAATTTGTCCTTCTGTGCACTTGGCAAAGCTAAAGGGAAAGGTCAGCACAAGCTGCACACATCCTACAATAGGTTTTCTTCAGTCTGGCCCGGTTAATCAATAAAAGTCTTGTGGCTTGACAAATTGCTTAGGAAAATCACAATCTTGATTTGATCTGTAGTATTTTAAAATAATAAGCATGCAAGGAATCAATTATCCGCTTCCCCCCCCTCAAACTCCAGACAAATCTGGTGCCCAGAATGTATAAGTGTGATGTTCCTTGAACGGGTGGAAAACCTGAGATCCACCAGTAACTTCTCCATTCTATCTGTCCTTGCACTCTATCCATTTATATGAATAATGATTGCCACTGAAATATCCACAATGGAGGAATGGCTGGTGAAGGTAACAGAATTAGCAGAGATGGCAAACTGACTTGTTTGATTAGAGAAAGGTCAATAACTGCATTTATTAGTGAATGGAAAACCCTTATGGATTTTTTTTCTGAAAAAAGGAAGAAAATGAATGTGGTTTATGGGTTTGATGATTAGAAAAAAGTAGACTATAGAAAGAAGGAAAATATCTTGTAACCTTAAAGAGAGACGTCTATGGAGATTCTCAATCATCCAGGTCATGGTTGTTCCAAAGGTGCTTTTCAAAAGGGTTAGGGTTAGGGTTAGGGTTAGGGTTAGGGTTAGGGTTAGGGTTGGGGTTGGGGTTGGGGTTGGGGTCAGGGTCAGGGTCAGGGTCAGGGTCAGCGTTGGGGTCGGGGTCAGGGTCGTCGGGGTTTGGGGGTTGGGTTGGGGGTGGGGGTTGGGGTTGGGGTTGGGGTTTCTTGTTTCTTTTTGAAAACCAATCATCTCCTGGAAGAGAGAGAATAAAATACAGATGTATTTGTAATTTCTGTTAAGAAGACTGAAGGCTGCTTTTATGGTTGCTAAAGGTAGAAAATAGAAGTATCCTTTTACATTTCCCCAACCACTGCCAGAGTTGTTTCAGGCACCAACCTTTGAGGTACCAAAATTAAAAAGACTTGCAAAATACACAATATGAGTATAAAACCTGGTAATCCTTCCTTGTTGCTTTAGAGCATGGGTGTCAAACTGGCAGCCTGCAGGCCGGATGTGTGACACATAGGCCATGCCCACCCAGCTCCGCAAAGGGAAAACATGTTGTGAAACTTCACCTGACGGCAACATGACGCTGCAAATTTGACACCTGTGCTTTAGAGTTTTAAGACACTTACCCACAAAGTTGATTGAGTTGTAATTAATAGCACACCATCCAAACATTACATATAACAAAGAATAAATAATTATTACAGTTATGGATCTTGGGAAGATGATACTATTCTCAACATGTGGTCTGCAGACCCCTTGGGGGGGGGGTGCAATGTCTTCACAGGGGATCTGAGAAGGCTTGAAGAAATGTTATGATTTAAATCTTAGGCTATGTCTTGGTGGTCTGTGGTCCATGGCCACAAAAGGGTATTTTAAAGGGGGTCCATGGTGAAGAAAAGGTTGAGAACCACTGGCTTAAGACATTTCCACATGGCTACTGCAATTCTCTCTCCCTCCCTCCCCCCGACATTATATCTACTTTGAGTCACGTACCTCTTGAAGAAGAGAAAAATCTGAAATACCTAGCCGAAATATACTGCTTTGGGTAGGCTAGTATATGTTCACTTAGCCTACCCTAAGTGGAAATTCCATTTAACCAAGTGTCAATTTTAGCAACTCAGAATGTAGAAAATATGACTCGCCCTTCTACAAAACTTGTACTGATACGGGCAGGGCAAAAAAGAAGTGGGTGTGGGAATGACTTCCAACTTCCTGCCAGTTTCCCCATTATCTTTCCTTGTAGGAAGTTGCCAGGGAATGCTGG
Source organism: Thermophis baileyi (assembly GCA_003457575.1). NCBI lineage: Eukaryota > Metazoa > Chordata > Lepidosauria > Squamata > Dipsadidae > Thermophis > Thermophis baileyi. Next base: position 2,362,116 of record QLTV01002691.1, read on the forward strand.
AAATGGCAATCATGTGGCTGAGCAGTGTGGTAGCATGGCAACACTGAAATGGTCATAACTTTACCAATGGGAGTCCTGAATTTTGGATGCATTCTGTAAGTTAGCCCATTTGAAGTACGTTGATTTGATGTATAATGCACTGTTTCACCCAAATGAAGGTTACAAACAAAAGTTGTGGGGTTGGTTTTTTTTTTGTAATATATAGATTACTTTTTGCTCCACCCCCACCCATCCCAAGTACTGTGTCCATTTCTGGTCATCCCATGTTAAGGATATTTAGGTAACCAGAACAGTTAAAAAAGTTTAATCTATCATTATGAGGTAGAGCAAAAAGACATGGAAAATATTCATAGTTCTGCAGCTCTAATATAATGGCCCTGATGTTTTATGGGGTTGGAGAAACATTTTAACAACTTTAGATTGGTGGTGAAGAAGCAGTCTCAAGTTCTGCAAAGGGATGATCTTAACTTTTACAACATATAATGATAATTTACGGTAGTTCATTATTCTATTCAATGGAAGAAAAACAAGAAGTTTAGGAAGTAGCAATTTGGTTTAATAAAGGAAAGATGAAGCAGGAGCTCAGACAGTAGCAATAAGGAAGGTTTTCCAGAAGTGACCCACGGTTCACAGTGTTCAGCTATAAGGCTGGAAGTGAAACAGTTTTTTGCCACAATAAAGAAAGGCAGACTTTTGGAGGCCTCCGACAAAAGCAAGACAGAAATTTATTAGATGTTCTTTGGGAACAATGAGATATGGGAAGGAAGGAAGGAAGGAAGGAAGGAAGGAAGGAAGGAAGGAAGGAAGGAAGGAAGGAAGGAAGGAAGGAAGGAAGGAAGGAAGGAAGGAAGGTTCAGCCAGGGCTGAACAAAAATGTTGCCCAAAATTGATGATTCTGAAAAGATTTTCCAGACTCCTTTTAATCAACAACAGAGGTTCCAAGGAAGAGAAATTAGTCACTGAAAAATATATGCCTCATGCTCTGACTAACAATGGAATGGCCCAGGAAGAATTCATGGTCCTAACTACATTACCTTGTACAGATATCCTTTTTGCTACATCTGTCAATGTTTACCAAAATCCAGCAATCAATGTTGGAGCAATCAGAGTCCTTCGGGAGTTGGGCGGCATATAAATTTTATAAAATAAATAAATAAAATAAATGTTCAAACGGAAGAGATGAGGGCTAATATCTGCACAATCTTACTTTGCAAAATTCACTCTTGGCCCTTTTTAGTATCATTTTTATTCCCCAGAACTATTGAAGACAGGGTCATGGAAAGCACCTGGCATTCTTCAAACTGAAGGGGTTTTTTCCCCAAATAGAAAAGCTAGCCAGATCACTCCTAGTGCATAAGGATACCAGTTTTAATATAAGGAAACTGTTCCCTGCAATCAACCTTATGAACCTTTTGTTGAATAAACCCTGAACTAAATGGGGGGAGAGGAGTTGCAATTTAACTGTCACTTAAGAACTTATATATTTTTAATAACACCATAGTTTGTGTCAGGAAAGCAAACATTTGGAATGAAGTGAGAGCAATGACAAAAAGGACTTTTTTAGTTAAGCTCAAAAGAAAAGGAAAATAAAAGAATTCATGTACCAGCTGCTTGATAAAAATAATAACAGGTAACAGAAAAGGTAGAGCTACTCAACTCCCTTCTTGGTTCAGTCTAATAACAACAGCAAAACAAGTTCCATCAGGAAATTATGAAAATCAGGATGAAGGATGAGGCTGAAAAAATAAAATCAGGGAATAATATTTTCTCTAAAGAAATTTCAGTTTTCAAGAACAGATGAACTGCATCTAGGATATTGAGGTAACTAATTGATAGTCTGGCTAAACCTTTATGTATTTTCTTAGATAACTCCTAGAGAATCTGCAAAGTGCTGTATGAGTGGAGGAGAGCAAATGTATCCATCCTCAGAAAAGAAAAAAAGGAAGATCCAGAAATTATAGATCAGTCAGTCTGACAGCTATACCTGGGAAGCTCATTGATTATATTATTAAAAATATCATTTAAAAGTACCTTGAAAACAGCTTAATACTTAGTAGAAGTCAGCATGGAGGTGCCTAAAATAAATCTTGCCAAATGTGTTCTTTCTCTTTCTTTCTTTCTTTCTTTCTTTCTTTCTTTCTTTCTTTCTTTCTTTCTTTCTTTCTTTCTTTCTTTCTCTCTCTCTCTCTCTCTCTCTCTCTCTTTCTCTCTTTCCCTTCCTTCCTTCCTTCCTTCCTTCCTTCCTTCCTTCCTTCCTTCTGATAACTTTTTAATCTTATTTAAGTGTTGTAGACATCATTTACTTTGATGAGTGAAGCTTTTGAGAAAGTAGCCCATAAAGTGCAGATTAGAAAGCTAATTACAATTACAATAATACAAACAATACAAATAATACAAACTGGTAGTGTGACTCACCTAGCTCAGAATAATACTCGAAGACAATCAACAATAGTTCTTCTAATATTGAAGCGAGGTATTGAAACTGATGCCCCAAGGTTTGGTCAATATTTTCATTTGTGAATTGAATGAAAATGTGGAATGAATGTTGAAAACCAGAGACTTTTCTTTTGGGTTTAATGGAACAAGACTTGGGATAATTTCAGAAATTTGATGTTATGTATGTTGACAGCAGCAAAAATACTTTATGTACAGAAATGGAAGATCACAATCTCCACAATGGATGAATGGCTGCAAAAATTGATGGAGTTAGCAGAGATGGCCAAATTGACTGTTTTGATTAAAGAAAAAAAAAAAAAACACAAATACCTTTATTTCTACTTGGAAACCGCTTCTGGACTTTGTGCTTGAGGTGGAAAAAAATGAAACCTTGATTTTGGGTTTTACCAATTAGATAGATTTGTTGTTATAGAAATGGCTAGTTTATATTATTATGAAAAAGTAAAAAGTTAAGGGTAGATGTTAATGCCTTATTTTACTGCACGAAAGGAGTTGGAAGTCAATGCCTTTTTCTTTTTCCCTTGCTTTCCCCCCACTATCCACTTCCCTTTTTCCTTCCCTAATTTCCCTAATATTTACTTTTGTATTCTCTTTGTATGTCATATTATAAATTAATAAAAAACTATATTAAAAAAAGAAAATGTGGAATGAATGTTTATCAAATGTAGAGGTAAAATAAAATTAAGTAGGATAATTAATACTCTTGAAAACCAAAATAAAATTTAAAATGATTTTGATGATATAAAGATATGAACTGAAAGTAATAGAATGAAATTTAATACAAAAATGCAAAGGTTTTCACTTAGAAAACAAAAACTAATATAGGATATTTGGTTATATTACAGTATTTGTGAAAAATATTGTAGAATTGCATTTGGTTCCAGATGAAATATGAGTCAGCAGTATGATGAGGCTACAGAAAAAGCAAATGCAATTTTAGGTTGCATCAGTGGAAGTACAATATCCAGATTACAAGAAGCAATGACTCCACTTTATTCTGTATTTATATATAACCCAACTCAGGTAGGGTATAGATTTCTGGGCTTCATATTTAGATTTGCTGGTAGCTAGATATATAAGGATATGCTTACCCTTGAGAAAAGGTGACTTATACTAGACATGATTGTACTGTGTAAATGCCTGAAACAATGTCAACAGAAAAAGGTTAAGGCCTGTTTTCTATTCCAGACTGCAGGACATGGAGCAACAAATTTAAGTTACAGGAAGATTGTTTCTAATTTAATGTTTTTTGGACAGTAAGAGTAGTCTATCAGTGGAACCAGTTTCCCAGAGTGGCTAAATTGAATGTGTTCAAACATAGGCTATACAGTCATTTGTCTAAGGGGTGTCAAACTGGCAGCCCGTGGGCTGGATGCGTCACGCGCAGGCCACACCCACCCCAGCTCCGTGAAGGGGGAAAAGTCACGATGCATCACGTGACAGCAATCTGACACCACGAGTTTGACACCCATGGTCTAAGGGGTGAGGTGAGGTGAGGCTAGGCTCTGTACTTCTTCCTCCCTCAAAATGTAGGCGCCAGCAGCAGAATTAAATTCAGCCTATTGGTTCAGTCCTCCACAACAATCCTAGTTTCTCATGTACCCCTTGGGGAAATTAATTGTCCACCCCTGGTCTATGGGAAGACAATTCTGTTCAGCAGTGACCTCGGATGAGCCTCAGAAGTAATTTTCTGGGGGATATATGACGAATTGAACACATCTTTGGGAAAGCAGAGCCAATGACAGTGGCAAAAACCAAGGAACTGGTGACATCAATCAAGTGACTTGCAAGATTGATGTTGAACTTCCTGGGTAAACCAGATAGGAAGATGGCCTAAATGTAAGCTATTGTAAGGCTACATTAATAGAATCTTGCAAATCTGAAAGTACAAACTCAACTGCTTGCTCCATTAGGGTGGTTCCTTCCTTAGTTTATTTCTCTGGCTGTTAAGTGACTTCAGCCTCCTACCCCTCTTGTCTAATTGTTTCCTAAGCAGTATCTCTTCTCCTCTTTCCTCAAGTTCCCCTATACATTCTATTATGAATATTGACTTCTACTATAGGATTTTGGAATTATCTATAACAATTATGTAACTTCTCATGGGAAACAGATTTATTCTGGCTCTCCTGGCTGTTGTAAGCCAACACAAAGATAAGATACTGTATGATTTTAGAAACTGAACACTGGAAGGGACTAAAGGTTCTAACCAGAACAACATGATGCAACATGTTATAAAATCAGAAACATGAAATGGCATCTTTGAAGAATGGCCAGAAATTAGCAACTACAATACAATCTCAGTGGGAAATGGGCATTTAAGAAATATGAAATATAAATACATACATGCAAACATACTATCGGAAATTATGCATTGTTTTATGGATAGTCCAAAAGATGTTAATGGGGGAGTGACAGATATGGAACAAATTTTATCTGACAAGACAGAGAAAGTACCAAAAGTGGAATTACTAATGACAGGAGAATGATTTGGAAAAAGATGCTTTGCTGGATATACAAAAAAATACTGAGGTTTTACAAATTAAAGGGGAAATGCAAATTATAAACGAAGAAAATGGGGAAAATCTCAATACTTTCTTGCTTTAGTTAATTTTATGTCCTTCTTGAAACAAAAATAATTCCAATGTTAGTTTGGTGATATTTTCTAGTTGTCATAGCCAATGATTTATATCTAAAAGTTATAGAGTTACACAGGAAGTAACATCTCATATCTAGAAAGCTAAAATCCTGAGGTGTGAAGATTGGCTGTGATTACACACACACACACACACACACACACCTACTGTAGAAGAAAGAAAGAAAGAAAGAAAGAAAGAAAGAAAGAAAGAAAGAAAGAAAGAAAGAAAGAAAGAAAGAAAGAAAGAAAGAAAGAAAGAAAGAAAGAAAGAAAGATAGATAGATTAGAGGTAGAGGTAGAGGTAGAGGTAGAGGTAGAGGTAGAGATAGAGATAGAGATAGAGATAGAGATAGAGATAGAGATAGATAGAGATAGAGATAGAGATAGAGATAGAGATGATAGAGATAGAGATAGAGATAGAGATAGAGATAAATATAGTGTGTATTACAAGTAGTATATATGAGAACACAACTTTCTAGTTTCAGAATCTTTTAAGCACATAAAACCAACTTCTGATAGGAAATTCTGAAGTACTGATGATATTGTGTCCAGCTAGTCATTTCCAGTAGATCCAAAACAATTTCTGACCGTTAGTGCCAAAACCAAAACCAGTGTCTCCCTCACCCTGAAATGACTTCCTATCCCACAAATGTTAGGTCACTTCATAAATGTGTACGGTATGTTGAATTTGGTCTATCATGCTGTGGTTCAGCATTCTTGGATTCTAGGCTCATATTGTACACAGCTCTACTTGAAGGATATTATTATTTTACTACCAAAAATGAAGTAGATCATTCAAATCTGAAGTTGGTCCTTCTGTAACATTGGTATTGAGCTACATGGGACAATAATCTTACATAAAATCAGGCACTTTTCTATGTTCTTTCTTAACAAAGAATATCCTCGCTGACTTTTTAAAAATATTCTTTTTCCTGTTAAAGATCTGGCTATTCTTTCAGGGTTTGGGGCTGGCAGTCAGGTGACCTAAAAATTGCATGTGTACATGTATTCATAAATAAATATCCTCAGGAATACTTCATATCTGTTTATTACATATAATGTCATTCAAAATAGAACCTTGAATAAATCAAAGCCTGTCACTTAAATTACACAAATTGGGGATAGAACTAACCATTCAAATATATTGGCTCATTCTAAGTGTACTTCCAGACTATATTCTAAAATCTTCTGTTTGTAGAAGGTATTTTGATCCTTCTCCTGGCCTATCATTAGTAATTAGTAATACTCATCTCAAAGATATAATGAAAGCCATATATTAAAGCTCAATGAATTTCATTTCAGATGATCCTACTTCAGGGGCATTGAGCTAGTCTCTTCAAATGATAGGGTAACTTGTACAACTCACTTATAGCCAGTGGAAACATAATAAACTTTTTAAAGCACCTTCCTTGGGAATTATAAATGTATATTATTTTATCATCATCACATCAATCTGAATATTTAGTTTCTGGCTGGTGTTGCCTCTTCAGCCTGACAGCCGCTATCCAAAATCTCAAAGACACAGTCTTTCTCATTACTGGTCTCTGGTTTTTTTTTTAAAACTAGTTCAAATATTTTCAGCTTATAAAGTATTTAATTTACCTCTGAGCTATATCTTCCCCTGATAATCCTAATTCATTGTTCTTTATGTACTATTGAGAATTCCTCCCTTTTATTTCTTGTGCATTTCCAGTGCTTATGCAGAGAACATAAAGATTATGGCTTGTTTACCTCTTTTTCTTGGAATCGCTGAGGCGCTTCGTCTAACTATTGAAGCCTGTCCTTAAGAGTTCTATTATTTAGACTTAATTGATCTAATATAGAGAATCCATTTTTAAATGTTATACGCTTACATGTCTGTACATCATCCTGGCAGCGATGCCATTATTATATTATTATTATACACTCCTCCGTTCGCAACAGAATACCTTATGCCACCAGACTTGAAATTTTAGGCCTAGAAAACTTAGAACTACGCCGCCTTCGATCTGACCTAAGTGTAGCACACAAAATTATATGCTACAATGTCCTACCTGTCAATGACTACTTCAGCTTCAACCGAAATAATACACGCGCTCACAATAGATACAAACTTAATGTAAACCGCTCCAAACTTGATTGCAAAAAATTCGACTTCAGCAACAGAGTGGTCAATGCCTGGAATACATTACCCGACTCTGTAGTTTCTTCCCCAAACCCCCAAATCTTTAACCTTAAACTGTCTACCATTGACCTCACCCAATTCCTAAGAGGTCTGTAAGGGGCGTGCATAAGTGCACCAGCATGCCTACCGTCCCTGTCCTAAAGTACCCATGTATTCGAAAAATATGTACTCAAAACCATGTTTGTATTTATTATATACTCATATTAATGTTTATAATTTGCTGTAATCATATACATGCTTGACAAAATAAATAAATAAAATAAATAAATAAAAATTTAAATTGCCTTAGATGAATTGTTGGTCTTCTTAAGTCACTGACAATCGACTCCACTATGTAACACCAGGTTATTTTAGAGGAGGGAGAAAAGATTTCTCTTTTTCGGTATTCTTTATCATTTTATCAAATGTGAACATAAAACTGGACAGCTTGGGGTGAGTTTCCAAGGACCCCAAAATCAGGCTTGAGGAGTTTATCAGTCATAAAGGCATCTCTACCAAAAGTTAGAGGAAACATGGGGGTGGGGGATGGAGACAGAGAAAGAGATAGAACTCTTGCCTTTCAGGCAGGGTTTTACAAGAGTTCATCATTCTATTTATAACTCAATGTGCCATGTTAGATTATCTCACACTTCAGGAGATGTGTATTGCAGATGCCAAAAAATGCATTAGAAACACTAGGGGTTATCTCCAAAACAACTATCTCTGAACCTCGGATTTCTGCAGCATTTTGCAGATACATTATTTAGCCAGCAAGCTGTGTAAGATCCTCTGGCAACGATCAGTTTGCAGCCTGGGTGGCTGTCCAAATGTGGGATCAATATTGTTTTCATCCAGCCATATTAACAACTTTGAAGACTACTTGTCAAGGAATAAAAATACCCAAACAGCTGATCCTCATGGTCATATCACCATAGAAGGATTCTGCCAAGCCAGCGCTTCTGTATATAAACAAAATGGAACTTTTGTCTGAAGGGCAAAGGATGATGTGGTTTCAATAGATTGGTTCCAATAGAATCAAGGACTCCAATCAAGCTTTAGCGCCGTCATGAAAGAAAATTTTGACTCAAGCTTACCCAACCTGGTAACTTCCACATCTGTTTTGACATGGTAACTGAAAATTGGGGAATTGTGCAGCTACAGGATCACATGTTGGGAATTCTGCTCTGCCATTTTCCAATAACTATGAAGAGTTATTTTGTAAAGTTAAAGTTTGTAAGAGCTTTCTAATTGTTCCTGCATCATTTCTTGAGAGTTTCCTCTTTTTCACTTATACCCACCTCTATAGTGGTGTGTATTCTAAGTTCTGATGCTTAAATCCTAAATACTATGAAAAAAACTTTTCTCACTGGGCATTTTCAGATGGGAAAGGATGGGCAACCAGGGATACTTCAGATTGATAGAAAAATAAAGGAGAATATTTGTAGCTCAGGGTTGAAATGAGGGGTCCTTGGTGCTCTCTGAGGTTGCTAGCACTGATGATATTACCTAGTTAAGGTAATGAAATGTCTGAAAGAAAACAAGCAAACTCAGAGAACACCAAGGAACCCTGTTAGAAAAATACATAATGAAAAATACAGTAGAACCCTACACTGCCTCCAACAATAAAGTGAGTTCAAAATACCACTAGAGAAATTCAAAAGGAATTCTAAAGCACCCCAAGAACAAAATTTAAAAACATTTTAATTTTTTTTTTAAAAACCCAAATATTAGCACAGAAATTCCCCCCCACCCACAACATTAAAGATAAGTTGAAGGACTTTCTTGCTCAGTAGAATGCCTGAGGGAATGAGATCCATTTTCACAACAAACAATCTTCTGTATGCCACACATAGCAACCATTCACATGTTTTCATGACTCACCCTCATGTATCTCATAACCACCCATCCAAATAATGAACCTCAGTGAATGCATTGAAAATTGCCATTCTAATAATAAATATAACGCTTCTGTAATTAAAAAGAAAATGGCAAAATTCAGAGGTGGCTGGAAGAAATTACAGAGCAAAAAAATAGATTGGAAACCGGAATTGTTCTTATTAGCAATAATGGACTCGAAAATGAATAAAAAACTTAAATACATTATATTACATATACTCACCGCAGCTAGAATTACATTTCCACAAGCTTGGAAACAAAGTAACATACCCCTCGGATGAAGCAGTAATTAGGAAAATACTAGAATGCGCTGAAATGGACAAAATGACCATGGAGCTAAAAGATAGAGATGATTCGGACTACTATGAAGTATGGAATAAAATGTACAATTGGCTCAAAAATGGAAATCGGTATAGAAAAAATTTAAATTAGTATTGTTGAAACTTAAATTGGAGTAATTAAATAGTGTCAACTTAGAGATGTAAATATAAATGTATATAAACTGTAGATATGAATAATCAATATTATAAGAATTGTTAAAATATATGTTATTACAATGTTACTATACTATATGATTATTGAGAAGTAAATAGACAGGAAGGTAATATAGAATAGAGAATTACAAAAGCAAACTACGTGTACCGATACGGAAAGCTGTAAAATGATTCTATATGGTATGTATTGTTTTGTTATGTTACGTTATGTTTTCTTTTTCTGTATTTGTGGTTGTTTTTATGTTGTTTTTAAAGTTAAAATTGTTTAATAAAAACTTTAAAAAAAAAAGAAAATGGAATGATGTGTTTACTAACCCTTTGACATCCAGAAACCTGTCTGGGACAACCTTTTGCGGAGCAAATATATGATAAATGGTATAAAAATAAAGAAATGTCCAAAGGACACAAGAGAATTTTTCTTTTCATCTATGAATTGCTGGAGGAGATATGGCAGGGAGAGTTAACATGAGAAAATTATATAATTTCTTTCTCCTTCCTTCATTTGTGTTTTTATGGTGGTTCTCCCCCCCCCGGTTATAATGCATAATATATAACTTCTTTTAGGTTTCTATGAATTCTCAATGATTGCAGAGTATTTAAACTGCACAAATTTCCCATAATAGTGTGCTTGGCAAATTTAATGCCTGAAGCATTGTAATAACAACATTTTAAAATAGGAACTCCTGAAAAATTAATCAGACTGTTGATTATTCTTTCACACAGCCACTGTTTAACTTTTTTTTTTCTTTTGCCTTCAAATGTTCTTAACTTCAACTGTTATGCATGGGTAGCTTCAGCTATCCATCCACTCACGGAACAATTCATACTTATTTATTTATTTTATTTATTTATTTGTCAAACATGTACAAGATAGCAGGTATAGGTATAATCATAAACATAATCAAAGTGAATACAGATAGATGAGGACAATAGGACAGTAGGACAGGGACGGTAGGCACGCTGGTGCGCTTATGCACTCCCCTTACAGACCTCTTAGGAATGGGGTGAGGTCGACAGTAGACAGTCTAAGGTTAAAGTTTTTTGGGTTTGGGGAAGAAACCACAGAGTCAGGTAGTGAATTCCAGGCATTGATCACTCTGTTGCTGAAGTAGTATTTTCTGCAGTCGAGTTTGGAGCGGTTTACATTACATACACTACATATACACATTACATACAATACCTTTAAAA
>QLTV01002691.1:2377128-2401832 GCA_003457575.1 Thermophis baileyi
TCACGCGTGTTGCACCCCCTCTCACCCCCTCCCGGCCTTCGCCCATGCCGTTTTCAGCTGCCCACCTCCTTGGCCGGCTGGCTGGTCTTGCCTCCTCCCTCCTGGGTGATCCCGTGTGAAAAACAAAGAGGGGAGAGTGAGGGGTTGATGCTTCTGTGACCAGGGGAGCCGGAAAGCGTCTGGGTCTCACCCGGCCTCTCTTCCTCTTGCAGCCACGTGTGCTGCTGCTGCAGTTCCAGAGGGCTTTCCTTGGGAGCGAGGGGGAATAAAGAGGCCATAAAGCGGGTGGGTGCGTGGCCGCCATTGCTACTCACGTTGTTGCCCAGCTCCTGGAGAGCCATGCTCATGCTGGTGATCCGGAGGGCAGGGGAAACCGGCCGCTGCCTCCTAGCTCGGGAGCCAGCTGGGGGCGAGCTGGGCAGGGGCGGTGGCAATGGTGGAGTCCGGTGCTTGGGCCATGCAGAGCCGCTCTGCCAGGGGGCCGCGGACCGGCAGCCGGCCTCTCCTGTCCTTCCCGGAAAGCGCTTCTGCTGATGGGAGGCGGGCGGGCGATGCCTGGGAAAGGCAAGGTTAGCGCGCTCCCAGCCGCGCCCTGCGGTGCCTCTGCTGGCTCAGGAGACGCTTCGGGAGGCACTGGCCAGCAGGGAGAGGCTACAAAGGTTGCCAGGCCCTCTCTCCCGGCCGGCCAGCACCTCCCGAAGTGTCTCATAGGCCAGTTCTCTTCCTCCCACGCAACGTGGCCACGCCTCGTGGGCACGCACGCACACATGTGCAGTGCAAAACCCCTAAAAATTTTTAAAAACACACACACCGAAAGCAAAATGGTGACGCATGCGCAGTGCCAGAAACTCGGCTTCTGCGCATGCGCAGAAGAAAAATAAAATAAAAAATTCGGGGAAAAAATTGGAAAAAAAATTGAAAAAAAGATGGCAGCGCCCACAGACCGGCACCGACTGACACGGTTCGGTGATGTCATTGTGACATCACCAGCGGGTCGCTACCTGTTCAGGCAAACTAGTCCGAACCGGGAGGAACCCACCCCTGCTTGTACATAAAGAAAAAGAGCTTCATTACTTGCAATAAACAGTAGTCTTATACAAATGTTACATACCTGCAAGAATGCCTTAACGTATTGAATTTGGGATGAATCCTCTTGCCTTGCAAAGAACCTTGCTGGGAGTTAGCAATTCTTCCATTCTCTCTTCCACTTGCCACCCAAGTATATTTTAAAGGTACAGTGCTTATTTAAACAAGTGAATTCTTTTCCCTCAGTTGCAAATGCCCAAAGCAAAATAGTGATTTTCCCTCTCTTCTCCACTTGCTCCTGAATTCACTGTTTGTTTGTTTGTTTGTTTGTTTGTTTATTTGTCAACAAGTGCAAGGAAACAGGACACATGAAAAAATGGCACAAATAAATGGATATAAAGAAGCAAAACATAGCCATAAACACATAAAATGAGTACATACAAATGGGTACAGTAGGACAGGGACAGTAGGCACGCTGGTGCGCTTATGCACGCCCCCTTAGGGACCTCTTAAGAAACATGTAAGGTCCACAGTAGACAGTTTAAGATAAAAGGTATGGGGGTTAGAGAAACTAACAACAGGATCAGGTAAAGTGTTCCAGACATTTACTACTCTATAGTCGTTAACAGGTAGGACGTTAAGGTAGATAATCTTGTGTACTAAGCTTAGGTCGGAACGTAGACGGCGTAGTTCAAGGTTATCAAGGCCTAAAATTTCAAGTCTACTGGAATAAGGAATTTTATTGCGAGCAGAGGAGTTGAGTACTCTTCTTGTAAAATACCTCTGGACCCTCTCTAATGTATTAATGTCCGAAATACAGTGTGGGTTCCAGGCAGGTGAGCAGTATTCAAGGATAGGTCTGGCAAAGGTTTTGTATGCCCTAGTTAGAAGTATAACGTTACCAGAGAGAAAACTTCGTAAAATAAGGTTGACAACTCTTAATGCCTTTTTAGCAATGTTGTTACAGTGAGCTCTGGGGCTTAGATCTTTTGAAATGAGTACACCAAGGTCCTTGACAGAGTGTGGGTCATCTTTTAGATCATTTCCATCCAGCTTGTATTTGATGTTCTGATTTTTATTGCCAATGTGCAGGACTGAGCATTTGTTAGCAGAGATTTGGAGTTGCCAATTGTTTGACCATTCAGATACATAATCTAGGTCATTTTGTAGGGTAGTAGAATTGTCTGTGGTGTTAAATAGTTTTACATCACCGGCAAAGAGGACGCAGCTGCTTACAATATGATCACAAAGATCGTTTATTTAAAGCAGAAAGAGTGTTTGGTCCTAGAATGCTGCCTTGGGGAACACCACTATTAACTGGTGCTGGGTTTGATATAGTGTTTCCAATCTTAACTATTTGTTGCCTGTTTGATAGGAATGCAGCTATCCACTTGTGCAAGGATCCAGAAATGCCGTAAGAACTTAGTTTTAACAGAAGTTTGTCATGTACCACTGTCTTCCACCCATCCCTCTGAATATGTTTCTTTCCTTGCTGGTACAAACCTTGGTCCTTCCCCTATAAATTCATTGCATAATCCCCTCACTGTTGATATTACCAGTTTCTCTCTCCTCCATTGGCCGAGCATTGCCACAATCCATACTTGGTATTCCTTTGCAGACACATCCCTTGCTGCCTTTTCCCCTGTTAGCTAAAGGGCAAAACCTCAGAAGGAGGGGGAAAAGCTCCATGCTTCCTTCCTTTGATGTCTTGCTTATTTTTTCTTGCTGGTTGTGTAGTAGTTTTAAAAAAACCCAGCTTTATTACATATTTCTTATCTCTGATGTTTTTTTTTACATCCCCCCTTTTTTCATGTTTCTTGGTATGACACCATACCAAATTTCTTCTGCTTCCCTCCTTCCCCTTACCCCACAGCACCTCCCTCTTGCATCTGATTCTATAACTCATGTTTATATCTTTCCTAACAATTTTGAGTTGTGCTTTTTGCTGTTCTATTTCTAGGGCCAAGCTCTCCCTGTGTGAGGGTCCCTCGTTTTATTTTATTTTACTGGCTCCGAGCTGTCAAGCAGCATACACCTTATCATCCCCTTAAACTTCCCCTCAATTTGCTCTCTTAAGAGGTTCCTATTCCCCCACCCGCTATTCTGAATTCTTGATTACCAAACCAGTTCCTTGACAATCAGGTTTTAACTCCCTTACCTCTCTTGGCAAACTCCTTTCAGTTTGTATCAAACTTTCACTCCAATGTAATCATCCTAGACAGCACTTGGTTAGGAATGATTTCATTTGGAGTTGGGACCGAGCAGATGGTTGGGACCAGCAGCTTGCACAATCTTTTTTAACTCTATGATTCCTTATCTGTTGATGAATCTGCTTTTGTGCACTTTTGTTTCTAATTGAATACTGATGTAGAGGTGTGGTGTGGGCTACAAAATGGTTTTACTGTTTCTTGTCTTGTACAAGAGATCTAGTTACCCGGAAGCAGGGGTGAAATCCAGCAGGTTCTGACAGGTTCTGGAGAACCGGTAGCGGAAATGTTGAGTAGTTCGGAGAACCGGCAAATACCACCTCTGGCTGGCCCCAGAGTGGGGTGGGAATGGAGATTTTGCAATATCCTTCCCCCAGGAGTGGGTTGGGAATGGGGATTTTGCAATATCCTTCCCCCAGGAGTGGGGAGGGAATGGAGATTTTGCAGTATCCTTCCCCTGCCACGCCCACCAAGCCACACCCACCAAGCCACACCACGCCCAAGCCACGCCCACAGAACCGGTAGTAAAAAAAATTGGATTTCACCACTGCTGTAATGTTGATTCTATCTTCTGGAGCCTTTAAACAACACAATTGTTTTACCAGTTCTGTTCCTGAATAATCCCAACATTTTTTTTCAGTGCCATGTCATGGATTACTTTTCAGAATACAATAAATTCAGTAAGCCATGACGTTCAGTGAGGTTTTGTGAAGTTTAATTTCTGACCAGCTTCCTAATGGATGTGAGCAAAGCAAACCACCCAAATCTAGAAGAATAATGTTTCTGTGTTAAATGTTAATATATACCTCTGTTTTCTCTTCTGGATGCAACCATGTGTACTGACCCCACTCACTAGTCCTTGGGTATCTATTCATTACTTTAAATTACAATAGGTAATTAATGAAGAAAAAACAAAATCATCACCAGTGCTAGAAAGTTATATACTTTGAAGATTTGCTAGAGTAGATTTGTATAGAGAATGCTGAGGTATTAGCAAGCATCATCCTGTATTGAAGTCTCAGCCATGGAAAATATAACACCATCCAGAGTGTCAAAAGCAATAGCAGCATTGTAACTGAAGAGGTCAAAAAGGACCTGTCATTGTGAACAGCTTGAATTATGTACACCAGGTTGAGAAACAACTTTCCAAAAGCATGTTGATCTGACCAACAATCTTAAATAATTCTGAGAAATACCTGAAGGAACTCTGTAACCTGGTTCAAGATTTTCCATCAGATGGGCAAATCAATTTGTTAGTCATGACTGGTTATTTTCTGAATGTGTCACTTTGGATGACAACAGTTTGAGAAAATAGGTTATAGTCCACTTTAGATGCCATAGTATATGTGTTAGTTTTTTTAAGGTACCGTGTTCTCTACTTGACATAGATTGCATTGTAAATAAATAACCTGATGTATTTTGAATAAAGAGTAACTGTCAGCCCTCCCAGCTGGACGACTGGACGAACTAATTCTATATTATTGTAAGGCTATATTAACAGAATCTTGCAAATCTGAAAGTACAAACTTCCCACCACCACATTTAATTGTTTGATTCATTAGGGTGAGTCCTTCCTAAGTTTCTTTCTCTGAACCCTTAAGCCACTGGGGGCACATGCTTCTCTTGTCTGGTTGTTTCATAAGCAGCATCACTTCCCCACATTCCTCAAAGTCATTCACACGTTCCATTACAGTAACCCATTTTACTCAGTGTTTACAAAGCAATGAACTTCAAGCTGTCTCACCTCATAAAGGGACTTGAGACACGTGTGTATGTCTGTGTGTATCTATATCTATAATTCCATTCATTCTCTTTTACTGAAGATAAAGTGCAGTACCATGTTTCAGGATGTTCTAGTTTAAGATTACATTTAACAGGTAGTTGTTGTGGCCCACCAGCTGCCAGCGGAGCTGGCGGCAGACTCGGACAATGAGGAGGTTGGGGAGGAACTTGGGCCAGCTCTGGAGTCTGGGGAAGGCTCTAATGGATGCTCTGCATCAGACGCAGAGATAGAGCCAGGGCCGTCCGACATTTCCCAGCCACTGGAGAGGCAGCTGCCTTTGGAGGGTGAGATAAGTGGGGAGGAAAAACAGCTGGGGCCTGTTCCACATGCGCATATACGCAGAGCTGTTAGGAGAGGAGAACAACTGAGGACAAGGAGTCGACTCGGGAAGCAAGTCACATGTGGGCGCTGAATGGCCCCTCCCTGGCTGGGGAATAAATAGAAAGAAAGGGGAGTGGTGGTCGTAGGAGACAACACTTAGGATTTCTGAAGATTTGGCTCATCGTGTTTCGTGCCTCAGAGACTGCTTGCCAGAACTTAATTTGCAGCTTTGCGTCTGGAAGCTCAAGGCCTGGCAATTATCACAAGGAACTAATAAGGTCTGTTACTGCAGTTAACTCTTTGAAGGACTATTGCCTGGACTTTTCGGTGTGTGAATGCCATTAATTCACATGAGATAAATAAAGAGGGATTTTTCGGGACCAGGAGTCTGTTTCTTGTTTCTGCTAAGGCTGGGTCAGAACAGTAGTATTTTTCTAAGCTCCATCCTCCTCAAAATATATTTTCAGTTCCTCATCTGCTTAATTGTAACTATATTTTAAATACATTATTTTTAAAGAGCTGTTTTCTAAATTTACTCACTCCTCTGTCCTAAAGTAATTTGACCAGAAAGACCAAGGGGCTTTGTACCATCATCAGATCAGAGGTACAAGGTGATCTCATCTTCAGATTTTAGACATCCTGTTGTTGACCTCTCATTTTATCCATTTTTTCCTTATTTGGTCCTAAACAGAAGAAGAACAAACTAGAAAACAAAGTCAAAAGTTACATGAAAATTTCATTAGCCACATTCAAATTTTCAGTTGCATGTGAACTGAAAAGTGTTTTAAGCAGAGATGGGAAATAGTTATGCCAGGGCACAACTCAGTCTGCTGACATTTTTTAGACCTGAAGGTGCCATTTGATGAAGCTCTCATATCACTAGAAGGAATGTGGCTGAATTTTTGACACTTCTGTCCATCTTTCTCCTTCTCATCCTTTTTATTTTTGGGGGGTGAGGGGGAGAGGCTTTAATGGAAGGAATGGGAGGCCTCCCAGAAACAAGCCATTCCCCTTTTCATGCTTAAAATCTCCCAAATCGATACCTCTATCTATTAAAACCACACTACCAACATTTAACCATTTTGCCTGTAGGTTTTGGCAGCATGAGCTTGGGGTTTTATCTTCCTATTTATCTACCATACTGCAGTTTCATCAGAGTTGTTGTTACTATTTTGCATTCATATTTTTCATTACAATATAGAAGAAAATGCAGAAATAGCGGTAGAGGCAGAAGGAATTATACAGATTTATGGAGGGGGGATGGGAGAGATAGAAGATCGAATTGTTCGTTTAATAGTTCTGGACACAGGCAATCCAGTTCAGGTTTTTTTCCTATTTCAGTCAGCAATTACCTAAGATCTTATCTCATTTATATGGTAATATCTTGTCTCATGTCAACTCAGGAAAGAGCTAGCAAGCTAAGCAAAGCTGCCTTCTCTGACAGCCCCCTTGAATGTTCTGGCTGGCTGAAAACCTATGCTATTCTTTGATGTAGAAGTCTAGATAGGTTGATGCTCTTCCCAAAGCACCCATTAGGCTTGCCAATGAGGCATGCTCAGTGATACTGTGAGACACATAATAAGCTCCGGAATCTATTACTTCTATAAATTTGACTTAACTCTGTGTAACTTTCTGCTTTCTGAACTCAAAAACTTAATTTGAAAGAATAATTGCCCAGATCCTGCCCAGTGCTGTGATAATGTGCTTTATTTGAAACCGTCACCATCTTTACCTAGCAACTGTCTAATTTATATTTGGCTTTCCAAAACTCTTTTTATTAAAAGCTCTCATCTGACATCTAGAATAAATTAACTTTGCTTCTTCTTCATCCGACTCATCACTGTCTCCCAGCAGAAGTCAGAATTTCAACAATCTCCAGTAGAATGAAAAGATACAGAAATGGGTATTAATAGCAAACTGAGGAAATGCTATCAACGTCCTTGGAAGGCCCCACCTGTCATTTTTCATATCATTATTTAATAGAATAATGGGATATGAGGTCAATTTCATGAGGGTTAAGAATATGCTAACTTCTAAAGTTAGTTACTTATCCAAGTAAATTCCACAACTTTTTATGGGCCAGGGCCACACTCGTTCTTTGAATCAATTAATTAAAACATTTCATATAGTGCTGTCATGTATTTAATAGTTGCCTGTGCCTGTCATATTAAAGGAATAAGAGCACATCACCTCTATTCTAAACTGAGCTGCAAGATAGAAGAGTTCAGAGCTTTTCAGAGTCAATCCTTCCCACTGCCATATTCTGGTTAGACCATCCAAAAGGTCACCATGGTAAAAGCTATAAAAAGTTGCAGAGAAGACTAGCAGAACCAAAAGATTCGTATTCATTTCTCAGCATGGATAACCGGATAATGTTACCGAAATGTTTCTGTCCCAGCATGAGGCCTAAAAGCAGATTCGAATAAGCAGTTAAATCTTTTCCTCCAGTAAAACATGGAGTTTATTTATTTTTTTATAAAATGTATTGGCTGCTCATGTTACCACAGGGTAACTCTGGGCGGGGTTCCTATTTCACGTTTAAGTATCTTCTCAAATATAAACTATTGACCCTTAAGCCAGTGGGGGCACAACTGGCTAATAATGTTCCAAAACAGTGGGAGAGATAAGATAAAAATTGCTACAGATAATCCATTTCATCCAAGATCTGAAGCTGCCATGCAACCATCTTTTTAGAAAGAGAAGGTGAGAAATTGAACAAAAATTGTCCCAGTAGCAGATATCTAGGGATAGTTTTTGAAGAAGGAGGTGGACCAGCACCTCCTTAAAAGGTCCTACAGATCCCTCCCCCGATGAATTTATCATTGCCTGAATGCACCTGGTGATCACCATCCTGGAGGCTTATACCAGCCAGAAGGGACAGGGATTTAATTGGCTGCACTGATAGCACTAAGGACTTTATCAAGTCCAAGAGGATTAAACTGTTCCTAGATAACTGGGTAAGACTATTCCCCAGGCATCTCCTGGACCTGTGGCAATTGTTTTGTTGTATGAAATATCCTCCTGGGTTCAGTTCCAAGTGGGGGGAAAAGACACTGGAAACATGGAGACTGTTTAGAAAGATGGTTTAATGGTGGACAGAAAGCCCACATTGTTTGAGGTCCCTGGGGAAAAGGGGGATCACATGCCTCAAAGACGTTGAAGAAGAAAAAAAGGGCTGAGATGCTGAGAGTGCCTGAGTTTTATACCCTCTGTTGGGCCTCACCTTAAGAGTTTCCTGTTCCTGTACAAGAAAAATGTATCCCATTGGCTGTCAGACTCCCAGGGGGCGGGGGTCTTAGCTAACTTTGTAGGCTTTTGTCTGTGTCCCACCAGGCTTGGCTGATGTAATCTTCTCAGGTGCCATGTGGTGAGATGGCTTTGGGATTCCTATTATGGTTCTTCCTATAGATCTTTGTTACGTAGAATAGACTGCCCATTGACAAAGGTGGGGGGAATGAGTGAGTTTGCTCTGGTCTTAATGGTCCATTGACAAAGGTGGGGGCTATTAAGAGTGAGTCTACTTCCTGCCTAAAAACATGTTTCTCAATTTTCTCATCCAGGGAAATATAATATTCTGCCTTTTTAATATTTCCTAAAATATTTCATTTTCTAGGAGAGGGGTGGGTGTTAACTTCCTACAGTTTGATAAGGAGAAAGAGGCCATGGCCACAGAGCTTTTGCCAAGTTTGGCTGGTGTACCATTTACAGCCTCTGTTGATACCATCATGGCCAGTTCAGACTCAGAATGTGAAGATGATCATCAGCTGAATCAGTTGCCTAGCAACTAGGAGAGGCAAATATGGCTGGCCTCAGAAGACAAAGTGAAACTAATAACTCCCCTCAATGCAATGGCCTACTGCAAAGAGACGAGGACTAAATAAAGGTGCTCAGCAAGACTATTGGTCAGAAAAAAATCCCTGCCTCATCAAGGGAACAAATCCAGGCCACATTACTCCAATATAGGAACCAGGACACACTGTTGTCAACCACATATGTGGTCTAGGTGTTCACAGGTGTGGATCATTGGTCATATTTTACATTACATTGCATTGCCTAATAGTTTTAGGGGGCAATTTAAAGTGCTGGTCTTAACCTACAAAGTCCTTTATGGCTTGGCACCTGGTTACCTGGAGTATCACATCTCCTCATTAAAGTCAGATATTCCACATTAATCCTATCAGGAAAAGCATTTACAGTAAGTTGTCTCCCATTTTCAGAAGGTCAGGGGGGCAGCTGCCCAGAAGTGCTGGTTTTTGATGGTGGAGTTAGCCCTCTGGAATGGCTTGCCATTGGAGATTCATTTGTCCTCAAATTGTTGACCTTCCAGAAAAAGCAGAAGACTAAGCTTTTCTAAATGATTTTAGAAGCCTGATGCCATATACTGTGCTGGATTTTATTGCCTTTGTCTATGTTATTTTATGTTATTGTATTTCTTTGTCTTCTGACCCTCTGAGATTATTGTGATTGCAGCAACATACAAATTGAATGAATAAAATAATTCATCTTTATCCAGGACTAAAATGAAATTGTGACATAATGTAATTGCAGAGCATAAATGCGATCAGGAAATCTGAAGACAAGTCTTCTGATCCTAAGAGCTCCCTAAATGAGGACGTATCTTTCATGTTTGCAGGCATTTCCATTGGCTTCCATGCTTATGAATTCAAATGACACAATAAGGCGTCCGTTTTGAATAATTTTTCTCAAGAATATTAAGCAATTCTCCCCATTTAATTAGTAAGAAGAAAAAACTTTCTCCAAGCAGGTTTAACTCTTGGAGACTAATGGACACATCAATGATTTTTTTTAGCAATCATATGGAAATGGATTATGACTATCTCTTTCTGAGAGGATTTTCAACTTCCATTCCAGCCTACAGCTCTGGGATTTTCTGGAGCTCGCTTGTACAAGTGTTAATCTGAACTGATCCTGTTTAGCTTTTTCAAGGTAAACCAATTGCTTAATTACTAGGTCTATATGATCATGCTTCCTCAGTTCTCTGGGATTACATCACTCAGGAGGCCCCATGAAACGGAGAAAGAAACAAGGGAAACCTTTGAGGGGAAACGTTTTATAGTAATGGAATTATTTAATTACCCTCATTTTTGACTAGGTAAATCCATATTTACCTTATAGCAATTATTTTAACTAAGAAAAAATACCAACAAATTTTAGTAGAAAAATATGACAGTATCTTAATTGGCAGCTTCCAGTAACAAGTTAAAAATGCAAATTACAGCAGGTGGTCAGTAACACATTATTGGAAACTCCTGAGAGAATGAAATTCCTGGCATTGGTGACTGCTTGAGTGGTAGTACAAAGTGTGTGGAATGTTTTTGCCTTCCTTTATATTTATTTATATATCTGTTGAAAGCTATGAAAATCAGGCAAAGCTTCCAAGTCCAGAGATGCCAGGCTGAAAATGGAGGTTATCAAAAAAAAAAACCACAAAGAGATTGTCTGATTGTCTAGCAGTTACAATAGAACAATGTTGCAGTCCAAAGAATTGGTGGTCTTGCCATCTGTGAATTAACATGAGAAAAAGATTCCTTTCCACTGGATATTAAAATGAATCATTGCTCTATGCAAAACAATGACTACATCTTTTTTAAAAAACATACTAGTTCCTGAATATGGCTTTCAGTAATATTTTTTCTCTATATGTGTCTCTCTGTGTCTCTCTATCTGTCTGTTTTTCTCTCTATCCCTCCCCCCATACGCACACATTTCCCCCTCCCCCCCGACAATAGGGGGACCAATGGATTTTTTTCACTATTTGTTGCATACTAATTCATCTAACAGTAAAATTTCCTTCCTCAAATTAATCTTAACTTTTTATGAACTTCATGGAAACCACCATTTTCTTGGCAATAATCCAAGATGCCATTATCAACTTCTAGGTTAGGTTTTTAAATTTGGTTTTTGTAATTGCGTGATCTGTCTTATTGGTGATCTCTAAAACCAAAAAATAACTAAATCCAGCCCTGCGTATCTTTTTGAGCTCAATTAAAGTAGGTTAGGAGCTGCCATCTAAGCAAGCAACTCATCTAGAGACTGATTATTATTTATACCTAGTCCTTTCCAATAATAACACCATTAAGCTATTCATTCATTCATTCATTCATGCAAGTGGCTGTGGGAACATCTGGGACCTTACTTAAATCCATCATTTAAGTAAGGTCCAAGCCATGGCAACTCCATAAAACCCATACTAGCTATTGAAGCGCTCAGTAAATGGGACCAGCTTCATACTTCTAGACCAGGGCTGTCAAACTCGTGGCCCGCAATACACCCGTTTTAGCGAAGGGGGGAAAAGTTGTGATACGTCAGGTGACAACGCCGTAATGATGCAAGTTTGACACCCCTGTTCTAGACTTTTAAAAATGGGGTTAAGTACCCTAGTCAGTCAAGAATAACTAATGCATATTGCAAACAAGCATAATGGCAATCATTAAATAATTATTAAACACCATTAAACAGTTACTAGACTTTAGAAAATTATCTCCTATTGGTTATCAAATAATGGCCAATGTTAACTCTTAAATGATGTAGGAATAATATAATATTTAGTATATGATGAGAACATGACAGAAGAGAAGTAGACATATACACACAATCCATGTAATTGTATACAAAACATCTATGGGGTACCATGGGGTATTTTCTTTTTGATAGATAAATTGATTGGGAAATTATGAGGAAATTACTTTCATGGAAATGTTTCACAAACTGAATTTCATGAAAATGTTAATTATAAAATATAATCTCTTGATATGCAGTTTATTTTCAATATGTACTTTCAGTTTTGAAACAACCAGCCAGGGGATCAAATTAGTTTTGGAAGGATGCTCTAATTACTCATGAACAAACACTGTTTTGGAAATGAAACCTTGCTTACTGTATAATTGAAATAATTTATTTCCATTTGTAATCTTTTAAAGATATTTATGTGTTAGGATTTTAATGTTTTAATGCTGGAAACTGCCAAAAGTCATTTGCTATAAGATGTGTAGTAAACAAACAAACAAATAAATAAATAAATAACAAAAGCATATAATTAATTGGCGTACTATGTTTTATTATCTCAAATTCTTAATTTAAAATAGAAGGAAGAAATACAGTTAGTTGAAGAATAATTAACCCTTAACTGATCCTTAGCTATTACTATTCCAAAATAAATAGACTTTTCTCCTGTGTCATTATCTCAAAGTGTTTTAAAACTCCTCACTAATGAATACATGAATGCAACAGTAAAGATGAGAAAAGATCCCAAGCTGCTTGGGACATATAGAACTAATCAGATTTGTTGTCCAGATTTACAAAATTAAGATGAGTTTCATGTGATAAAAATGGTTTTGATCCAACATAATAACTTCACTGGAGTTTTAGACTGAGATTGTATTTTAGTTGGCACTTTGTTTCATTTCATTCACTTAGTAGCATCCCCCTCTCCATATCCTACTGTACATTGCCATCAAATTGGCATTTTTGTTATGAAATTATTAAGTACATGAGTAGCATCCAAGTTAAGTTTATTAATTTTAATTAAGTTTGAATTATACTAAATCAATGTCCTAATTTCTTGCATTATTTTAAATGTATACTATTCAGCATTTCAAATACTGTGCATTCCTAGTACCACCAACTGCATCAGAATAATCAGTAAATCACAAAACTACCACATTTTCTGGGAAGCGAATGACAGAGTAAAGTGTATACTTCTGCTTTTGAGAGCTTGCTACATTTAAAACAAGGGCAATCTTTAATGTCTGTGTTTTAAAGTAAAGTTGTCCTATTTATGCTATGGTTTTTGAACAATTTGCATTAGAGAATTGGTCCTAGGTAATGTTTTTCCTGTCATAGCAATTTCTTGTGTATGAGCAGCTTGGAAAAATATCATGCAGGAAAAGGATTCTCACATCTCTTCAGACCATTAGGCAGAAGGAAGTAGCTAATCTGAGCAGTTCCTTGGAATTATGAAACAGAAGCAGACTACTAATTATTTAACTATTACTAAATACTAACTGCAAGGAAGCTCAGTTAAAATCCTGCATTTTCTGCTTCAGATGTAAAAAAATAATATTTTAACCTTTAGTTTGTATGGCTCAGGCAGCAAAATATTATAGATACACCTGCAGATTCACAGCTGCTGTGGCTCCAATGTTATATAGGTACAAAGAAGTTATACAATCTAAAAATGTTCTTGAGAAATACAGTTGACCCTAGTGCTAAGTCTTGAAATGGTCATGAATATCACTTAAGTTGTGGAGCGCACAACTAACATTTTTCTCTCTTTCTACAACTACCACTTAGTTTTCATTTGCTTTTATGTTCCTGATATGTTTGAGAAAAACTAAAAACAAAAACTTTCAGGACAAAAACAGATGATATATTTAAAAAAATAAAGTGAACATCTGTAGCAATGGACATCCTTAACTAGACGATGCTTTATTTTCAAATATGAAGAATACGCTACTGGTAAGTAATTTTCAATGAGGATAGATCCTGGTTTTCCCATGTCAATTTACTCCTCTATTGATTATTATTCTCTGGAAGATGATTTGGAGCCTTAGGACCTAGATTTCAGTTCTGGGATCCAACTTTTGTTGTGCTACTGGTCCTGATCAGATTTAGTTCAACCCAATTTATACACTTCTCTGTATCACTGACTTCTCTAAAGAGAAAGAAAAGCCACCATCTTTAGCAAAGGGAGAGGACCTTATTCTCTCCATCTCCGCTGACAAATACATTGGCAGAAGAGCCCCTCAGTGGGTACTACTTCTGTGTCAGTGGGTGTTGGGTTGTGTTCCTTGCAAGGACAGCCAGAGCTGCAGTGTTTTACAGAGCTTAAGCCCACGAGTCCTAGCAGACTGTCAGCATTAACTAAATAAGCCCTGAGCATGAACTGAGGTGGCATTAAGAGTAACAACTTGTCTTCCTAAGAGGAGTTGTTTACCTAACTACAATATATTCCATCCCCATTACTACTGGAGAATGCTGATGTCAAGCTGCTCAGGTGTCACACGCTAGCAGCCTGCCTTTCTTTTAGACATTAATCCCCACTTTGGGATCTGCCACTGAATACTCCAAACTGTCATTCTTGGAAGGACGTTGGTTGTGTAATCAGTCAGAGGGAATCATTAAACAGAAGACAACAGAAGTAAACTTTAAATGAGATGCTAAATGAAGGGAAGGGAAAGAATCCATCAAAGTGTCAGGGTTAATGTTTTCATAAAATCAACCAGGGGCTTAGAACTATTAAACTAAACAAAGAAACAAACTTTTAAATTGTTCGCGCAAAGTTTTACCCTAGATAATCAGGAAGTAGCCTGCTGGGTTACATTCTCAAAGACTTAGATACTCTATCAAGCGGCAACAATCTTATATCAGGTAGTCATTTGATGTAATGCAGATTCAGAAACACAACGTGATGTGAATCTGTGCCATGCTTTGCTTACTAATGTGGCATGCAATTGTCCCATAAGAAAAGAAAATAGAGAAAGCTGGAGGAATGGAATAATCCTTTTAATGCTGAAATGGAGATGGCCACAAAAGGACATGATATGTGAATTTTATTAAAGCATGACCTAAAAATACAGAAATGTCAAGAGTGTGTGATTCTTTCTCAAAGAGGTCATTGAAAATTTATAGTATTCTGCATTCTGTGACACATACAAAAAACTTCCCTTCTCACTCCTATGTGTCTTCTTTAGTCTCAGATCCTCTACCAGAGGCTTAGGTGTTTGAAGGTTCTGTGCAGTAGCTGTTTTTAGCACTGTATTCTTCTGGGCAGAAAGCTCTAATATTTTTCCTGAGATAGCAATAGCAATAGCAATAGCACTTAGACTTATATACCGCTTTACAGTGCTTTACAGCACTCTCTAAGCGGTTCACAGAGTCAGCATATTGCCCCCAACAATCTGGGTCCTCATTTTACCCACCTCGGAAGGATGGAAGGCTGAGTCAACCTTGAGCCGGTGAGATTTGAACCGCTGAACTGCTGAACAGTCAGCTGAAGTAGCCTGCAGTACTGCACTCTAACCACTGCGCCACCTCGGCTCTTTTTGGAAATTTGGAGATCTGTTGGAGCCATCTCCCCAGCTTAAGAGTCACAGCCCTGAGAGCTATATATATAGCTTTATATATGAAGAAGAATCACAGCATTAACATCCCAGCTTCCCATAAGATGTCTAGAATTTGCTGAAGAAAACTAAGTTACCTTTCTCCTTTTCTTCTCTCTTCCCACCAAGTCTGTCTTCTGAATACACTGTCTCCTTCGCCTCTCCTTTTTCCCATCTTCCTGGAAGAAAGAAAAATGTGGCTTTTCTTCTTTCGATCTACCACACTAGGCCTGCCCATACAGGTAGTCCTCGACTTATGACCACAATTGAGCCCAAAATTTATGTTGCTAAGTGAGAAATTTGTTAAGTGAGTTTTGCCCCATTTAACGACCTTTCTTGACACATTTGTTGAATGAATCACTGCAGCTGTTAAATTAGTAACACGGTTGTTAAGTGAATCTGGTTTCCCCGTTGACTTTGCTTGTCAGAAGGTCACAAAAAGGTCCCGGGACACTAAAACCATCATATATGTGAGTCAGTTGTCAAGCATCCAAATGTAAATCACATGACCACGGGGATGCTGCAATGGTCATAAGTGTGAAAAATGGTTATATGTCACTTTTTTCAATGCCGTTGTAACTTTGAATGGTCAATAAATGAACTGCTGTAAGTCGAGGACTACCTGTATTTCAAAGGCATTGCTAGAAAGTTGCCTCTCATCAGCTGCAATTGTCAGCCACAGAGCTGCGCTCACAGCTATCTTTTTTTCAGGCCTTGAATTGCTACCTCAGAGCAAGCCCATCGCTACTGCAAGTAGTTCCATGTTTTTATGCATTTTCTTACCATTCCTATTTAATATAGAAGGCAATCAGTCTTCAGTTCTTTCACAAGAGGAGAAAAAAAAGCAGTGAAATTGTCTTACAAATTAGTGAAAGGGAGTCAAGATACTGTATATACAGTACGTGTTGTGTCTTTCATTATACAGTTACTGTATTTTTCGGAATATAAGATGACCTTTTTCCCCCCTAAAAGAAGCTGAAAATTTGGATGCGTCTTATACTCCGAATGTAGCTTTTTCAAAGCTTTTTTTCCAGCTCTAACTAGGTGCTAACAGTGAAGCAATCTTCCGTGCTTTGCTAGCTAAGCAATCTTCCCTTTGCCTGTTTTTTTCATTGCTACTCCCTCCAAAGGTTTTTTCCAGCCCTAAGTCTTTGCAGGCTTTTTTCATTGCTACTCCCTCCGAA
Organism: Thermophis baileyi; assembly: GCA_003457575.1. NCBI lineage: Eukaryota > Metazoa > Chordata > Lepidosauria > Squamata > Dipsadidae > Thermophis > Thermophis baileyi. The sequence continues at coordinate 2,393,771 of QLTV01002691.1, forward strand.
GAAGGTTTTTTCCAGCCCTAAGTATTTGCAGGCTTTTTTCATTGCTACTCCCTCCGAAGAAGGTTTTTTCCAGCCCTAAGTCTTTGCAGGCTTTTTTCATTGCCTTGTAGGCAGATTTCCCCCCCCCCTATTTTCCTCCCCAAAAACTAAGGTGCATCTTATACTCCGGTGCATCTTATACTCCGAAAAATACGGTACTTCTCTTGCAAGTTTCAACATTCCCAGCTTCCCATGTTTCCAATAAACCCTCAGGGAAGAAATGAAATAACGCTTCCCATAGGTTTGTTGCATCATTAAGCCTGAATAACCACCAAGCAATGGTGAGGCTGTATGACAGATAACAAAAGAAACGTCAGAATTCTCCTGCTGTAAATCAAATTCAAAATCACTTCCAAAATACGTTGTAAGGAAATTCCAAAAGAATCTGAGAGTGAGATGCAAAATCAGAAGCTTCATTTGTAAAAGAAGAAATTTCTGGGGATGGTAGATTTCATTGGTCTTAAACTAAACTCATAGAAATCTTAAAGCAGATCCGGGCTTACTTCTTCATCTGTCTTCAAAGCTGGCTGGCATCTGTTTCTGGAAGGTAGAAATAAACATAACCATCTCAATCTGAAAGTAGCCTCCATGCATGCCCATTTGCCCAAGTGTCTCAGTTCAAACATTATTTTCTAAAACTGACTTTTGTTGAAGACAGCATGAACTGGACGGAAACAGCTTAAGTGGTGATAGAGATATAATTAGCCATCTTTCAGTCTTAAAAATCCTCAATAATCATGTTTAAAATTGTTAGAAGGCAAAAAACCCATGGGGCATGCTGCTAGGAGGAGAGATTGGTTTATTCAACTGCGTAACATGGAATATAGCAACAATAAGAAATTTCCAAAAATAAAATCACCAGAATAGAACATAGAATAACAGTCAAACCATGGAGGTCTTCTCAAGGTCCCCCCTACTCACCCAGGAGATTCTATACCATTCCAGACGAATGGCTGTCCAACCTCTTCTTCAACACGTCCAGTGAAGGAGCACCTACAACTTTTCCTTCACTAGATCTATCTATCTATCTATCTATCTATCTATCTATCTATCTATCTATCTATCTATCTATCTATCTATCTATCTATCTATCTATCTATCTATCTATCTATCGTTATAACTACATCTATATCTATCACCAGAAGCTGAAAGTCAAAAGTATGCTACGTTTAATAGTGGTTAGTATATCATTTGTGCAGATTTGTCTCTTATGATTCATTATGTTTTCTGATGTGGTTACTGATAACTCTGACTGCAGAGGGTTTGGGGGGGGGGGCAAACAGTTCTACCTATAGACAAAGTTAGGATTATATTGAATTGTAGGCCCTTCCACACATATAATTTGGTACACCACAAATGGTTCATTTAGGGATTGAGTTGCCCTTTTTAACTGGTTTATTTGAAACAAGAGCAACGATTTTGCAATGTTGGGGCTTTGGGACAATTTGTATTTCTACCAACTTTGTTCTAAGATCTCCCAGTTGTTAGGAGTAGGCAGGCCTCTGGTCACCCAACACTAGAGTTCAACTATATTAAGAAAGAAATACAGAAAACCTTATCAACAAATCCAGTCTTAATCCTTCTTGTCAGATCCATAATAGTGTAAAAAACTGTCCCTGTTTATCAGCTCCATTAGTCAGTGAACTTACCTTAATTCTTCTAGTTAGTTGTACAGTCCCTATAAGAATTGCCTGGTTTGAGTTTTTCCTCTTATATAAGAAGTGGCTCACAGTACCTGTGTATTTTAATACAGCCATATCTGGTATTACTGAATTGCTTGCAGTGCATTTATCAACTGATTTATATATGATCTCCTCTGAAATATTCCCAGGCAAAAATGTCAAACTGAGTGGTCCTTAATTCCCTGGGGCCTCTTTCTAACGATAAGAACAACACCCTTCATTTTTTCAGTGAACCAGCACTTCACCCATTTTCCATTATTCTGCAAAAGCTCAACTTCATATCCCACTTACTATGGTGTAAAGATGCTGTGATAATCATTTTTAAAAGACACATCCTCTTGAACTTGTCTCCTGTCATCCCCATCTCATTGTGGAGGGAGCCTGAAGTTATACTTAGTTGTTCCATTGTTAAAGCCATATTTTCCCTCTTTCCCATATTCTTGTCATATGAAGATTCTACAGTGCTTTGATAACAAAGTTGATAATGATGCAGTCAGGATTAGGGATCTGTCCAGATCCTCTTGGCCACCCCATTCTTTAGCTAGGACTATTTTTCTCTTTTGGATTGCAAAAGAGATTGGACACTCAGCTTGATCAACCTTTTTGTTATTATGTCATGGAAATACCAACCTTCTGGAAAACTGACATTTGCTGAGTCATGTTTGAGATCTGTAAGAAGAGCACCTCTTGCCTGCCCTATGAATAGCAGTAAAGCTTAGCCACAGAGGCAGCATGAACTCAATCAACATACTTTTCAGCCAACTTTAGGATAGGGGGAATGCTTTGTAAGGCGTTGATAAGGAAGCATCCTTTGCACAATGCATAAGGGTTCACTACAGTTGTCTGAGATGCAAGCCACATGGGCCTGATGATCGGAACTCATTCAATTTAAATAAGAAACACATAACCTCGTTTTGGAGAAGAGTGGGACACATACTGTAGGAGCCCAGCTGCTTTTCTTTTCTTTTTCATTTGTTTGCATGTTTAGGGATTAAAGACTGTGAAATGTTTGATGCTAGCATAGTTTTTATATGTGGTTTATTCTCAGCTACTGGCTTTTTAAATGCCTTCTTTAGATTGTATCTGTTCCTTTATGGATTTCTTCACTGTATATCATTCCGCAAGCTTTTCCTAGTGGACGTTCTTTGATCAGCATAAAATCATTGAAAAACAAATAAGTCTCTAAAATACTCTGGATGGCTTTTGCCTTCAATTGTATTCAGAACAACCCTGATTTAACTAAGTCATGTGAAATACAGAAGGGGACAAGATAAGGATATCCTTGGTCCCGTTTGCTTTTTATTTCAGAGTTCAAAAATACAAAAAGGGACTTATAAATTAAGGGCTTTTGGTGATGATTTAGCTTTGATTTTTCAAGAGCCAAATAATGGCACTGAATACGTAATGAAGAAACTGAAGAACTTTGGTGCATTAGCCAGTTTTAAAATTCATAAACAAAAAAGACAAAGATGTTGATTGGAATATGACTACAGAAGATGAAGAGGCTTTGATGAAAACATCTAGTTTCAAAACTGAGAAGAAGGTTAAATATCTGGGGGTTACATTGACTAATATGAACTATATAATGTTTCAAAATGACTATGTTAAGACCTAGAATGATATTAAAAAGGATTTGTCAAAGTGGGATAAATTACAATTGTCATTAATAGTAGAATTTCAATGATTAAGAAGAATGTTTACCTAGGATGTGATTTTTATTTCAAATAATAGAGATATTGACATCAGATGTACTAGGGGTGGGCTGCTGGGGGTTCGCAGGGGTTCGGGAGAACCTCTAGCTAAGATTCTGTGCAGTTCAGAGAACCCCCAAATCCCACTCCTGGCTGGCCCCACCCACCCCACCCCGCCCCTCCCAGGAGTCCCCACGTGGCCCATTTTGGATGCAGGTAAGTGCAGGGCACGCGCAGAGGCTTGGGGAGGGTGAAAAACATGCCTACCGAAAATTTGGGAAGGCTGGAAATGGGCCTGTTTCCAGCCTCCAGAGGGCCTCTGGAGCCTGGGGAGGCTGTTTTCGCCCTCCTGGAGGCTCGAGGAAAGCCTCTGGAGCCTGAGGAGAGCAAACCCCCCCCCCGCCGTGGTGCAGAAGGCCGACTAGGCCACGCCCACCATGGCCACACCCACCTAGCAACCAGGCAGAGAACCCCTTGCTAAAATTTTTGATGTACCTTCAAACTATTGCAAAAAGATATTTCTAAGTTTGTATGACAAGGAGAAAAAAAACAAGAATTAAATATAAATTGTTGCAAGATACCAAAGAAAGAGGAAGGTTAGCATTACCTGATTTAAAGTTGTATTTTGCAACTTGCTGTTTGGCATGAACAAAAGATGGATTGAAAAACAAGAGGTTGTTAGAATTGGACGAATATGATTTGAGTTTTGGGTGGCATGCCTATATATGGTATGACAAATTCAAGGTTAATAGAGATTTCCAAAATCATTTTGTTAGGCGTGACATATTGAAGGTCTGGAACGGATATAAACCAGGACTGACTCCCCAAACTCCCTTATGGTTATCACCCCAAGAAACGTTTCACAGAAGATAGCTACACAAACTTAGTTGATTTAGGCTGATTTATCTGACCTTTTTTAAAGGAGAATCTAAATTGAAAACAAGGAAAGAACTGGAAAAGGATGGTTTTATTTATCAATGGTTCACATATTCAGATGTCAGAAAGATTTAAATTGGATAAGAAGACTTTTGATTTTACAAATGAGAAAATTGACTTTGAACTAGATTTGTGTATTAATGATAAACATGTTAATGTCAAGATGTATAGACTTTTATTGAAAATGAATATGCAAGATGAATATGTTAAAATATTGAACATTAAATATTAATGATTTAATGGGCAAAAACTTGTGGATCTAATATCATGCTGGATCAGTGGGGAAATATGTGGAGTAAGAGATTGAAATATACATTGAACAATAATTTGAAAGAGAATATTTGCAAGATGATATATTATTGGTATTTAACACCTGATAAACTGTCAAAGATGTATAATAGTATGTCAAACATATATAGGAAATGTAATCAGTCTGAAGGCACCTTTCGTGGACATGTAAGAAACCTAAGAGTTATTTTAAAATAAGTCAGAAGCTTATTTTAAGTTATTTTAAAATAAGTCAGAAATCAGAAGCTTTTCTTCTAGTGTAATGGATAAGTAATTGGAGAACACAGGAGTTTTTACATATGATAACAGCAATGAAACCTTTATATGCATCCGGATGAAAAGATCCATTGATCCCCACAACGAAGGGATAGATGGTGAAATTAATGAAATTGGCCAAGATGGAAAAATATAGTATTTCAATTAAAGAAAAGACTTTGTTTAACTTTGTTTCTATGTGGAAACCACTTCTGGATTTTTACTTGAGACCAAAAGAAGTGCTGTAGTAATTTTGTGATTTGATTATTAGAATTGTTTATGATTATAGAATTACTGTGTATTATTGAATTTCAGTTCAAAAGGTAAATGCATTTTATATCTGTAACTCCATCGAAGAAAGTTGGAAGTTATCTTCCAACTTGTGCCTCCCTATTTTTTCATTTATTATTATTATTTATTATTAAATAATGAAATTTAATAAACTATATATATATTTTTTTTTAAAAAAAGAACAACCGAATAATAGCTAAGAAACAGTAGAGCAGGAATTTGGTATTAGATGTGCATGTTCTCGTAGAAAGGTGAATTTCTTATGCCAGAAATATGGTTGGACTATTATTTGCTACCATAATACTTTTTTAAAAATCCAGTATTCGCGAAATGACATTTTTAGGAAGTAAATAAAAATATTTCCTGTCCTTACTGGGATATTATATACAAGTTGAACTCTCCACCAAATGGGAATAACAGTGTTACTAAGACCTTGAAAGTTAATGAAAGGTAATCTTTGCAGACATCAAAGACATCAACATGCTATGATAATAAGTGATGGGAGCGTGGGAGCAGCACTGATCTCACATTTGGTCTGAATGCACTCCCGTTATTATGATCTGGAGAGGGCATGCAGTTTACACAGTAATAATGCCCAATGAGATCAAGAATGTGGCAACCTGCAAACGCTGGTCTCATTAAGAGCCGAGGTGGCGCAGTGGTTAGAGTGCAGCACTGCAGGCTACTTCAGCTGACTGCTAGCTGCAGTTCGGTGGTTCAAATCTCACCGGCTCAAGGTTGACTCAGCCTTCCATCCTTCTGAGGTGGGTAAAATGAGGACCCAGATTGTTGGGGGCAATATGCTAACTCTGTAAACCACTTAGAGAGGGCTGTAAAAGCACTATGAAGCGGTATATAAGTCTAAGTGCTATTGCTATTGCTATTGCTATTAGCAAAGGTGCCTACTGACAGAGAAAGTCCACACAACTGACTTGCTTTTCTGATTCAGCTAATTAAATAAGTTGGAAGAAAGTCATGTTTTAGGTTGTCAGAGTTGGAGCATATCTGGAACAGTGACTTTTCCAATGAACACTTTTTAGATATGGCAGATAGGAACAGGGCCTTAATCAAGGCGATTAAAAAGCTGATATTTCTGTTCTACATATAGGTTTCATCCAAACACAGCCAAAGCAACTCCATTTTCTCTATCAGTTTCTCTTTTATCAATTTTCCCCAAGCTGTGCCTTTTAGAAATATTAACAATATTTTTATCTGACTGTTAGTAATATCTTCATATAAGGTGTTATATAAAATTATAATAAATACATGGATAGATTAATAAGGGCATACAGCATTCTGTTTTATCCTCTTCAAGTACAATAGTGAAGCCGATGGGTTTGTTCATAAGAGCAGATATTTAATTAGGTGACACAATTTTGTTTTGCTTTTTAAAAGCAACTTGATCAAAGAATGGAAGATTGATTCTTCTTTCTACGCAAAATTTATATTTCCAGAATGGCTATTTGAAAGTGCCATTATCTATCTTTTACCCAATGTAGTAACTTTTGCAAGAGGTAGAGAGAATGCAGGCAGGTAGATATGGGAGCAGAATTTAATTGATTTTACAGTCCTTTCACACAAAATTCATTACTGGTCTCCTAAGCTCTCTTCATTGCAGCAATCAGATTTAGATAGAAGTCATTTTGTTGATCAAAATACTTATGTATTGTTTAAGAAGCTGAGGATGAGGGATATTTGATAGTTCACTGTAAAATTCTACTTGTAGATTCTGGAGTTTGTAATATTTTCATTTCAATATGGATTTATTGGGATTGTTAGGTCATTGTTCTGTAAGATTGCCAATGTTCAGGAAAGTGATTAAAAATCCCATGAATATTTACAATTAAAAATAAATGAACAACTCTCTCACCATATCCATTTAACAGAACAAATGGTGCCCTATCTGTTGACGCATGTACTTACTTGAATGTATCTTCTTCACCTGGTTCAAAAACGCTACACAGTTTATACCACGTAAAGTGCCCTAGAAACAGCAATCCAGAAATTGGATGCCATGACTAAAAAGGACTATTTTCTGCTCACCACCCACCTAAATTCAGGTGGTTGGAAGAATATGGTGAACACTCTTTTGTCTGAGGCGCTAATGTGTAGAAGAGGCATCTTTGAGTACCCAGCTCCCATGTTACAATAGCTTAAGGCATCTTCTACTCAGAAGCTGGCAAACAAAGAAATAATTTCACTAAACAAAGCTTACTTCATTTCGGTGGATATCTTAAACTAATTTACTGGAACCTGGATGAAGAAACAGCACCGTTTTGCAGTGGTTCTCCTCCTATCTCTCTGATCGTTCACAGTCGGTGTTGGCAGGGGGGCAGAGGTTGACCCCTAGGCCCCTTGAGTGCGGGGTGCCTCAGGGTTCGGTCCTCTCTCCCCTTTTATTTAACATCTACATGAAACCACTGGGTGAGATCATCCGACGGCATGGGGTGAGGTTTCAACAATATGCTGATGACACCCACCTCGTCAATTCAGTGAAGCGGTGGACGTAATAGACCGGTGCCTGGACGATGTAAGTGTCTGGATATGTAAGGACAGNGGGGTGCCTCAGGGTTCGGTCCTCTCTCCCCTTTTATTTAACATCTACATGAAACCACTGGGTGAGATCATCCGACGGCATGGGGTGAGGTTTCAACAATATGCTGATGACACCCACCTCGTCAATTCAGTGAAGCGGTGGACGTAATAGACCGGTGCCTGGACGATGTAAGTGTCTGGATGGGAGTTAACAGACTCAAGCTAAACCCAGATAAGACCGAGTGGATGTGGATATTACCTCCGAAGGACCAGATTGATCGTCCTTCCGTGGTTCTGGGGGGAGAAAAATTAATCCCATCAGAACGGGTTCGCAATTTGGGTGTC
>QLTV01002691.1:2413707-2426757 GCA_003457575.1 Thermophis baileyi
TTATTATTATTATTATTATTATTATTATTATTATTATTATTATTATTATTATTATTATTATTATTATTATTATTATGACAAAGCTGTCCACTACATGCTGAATCCATAATTTTGGTTGTATTTTCTGGCTTGCAGAAGAAATCTTAGGAGATCTAATCCACAGGCTGCTATTCGATGAGCCCCTTCCAGTTCTATGATTCTGAAGAAGTGCCAAGGACATAAACATTGTTTCACTACATCACAGGCCAAACTTTCCCTAATCATTAGATTGTAATTCAGATTTGACTGCCAGAACTCAGAAGCAGGACATTCTTTGTATTTGTGATTCATTGTTATCTGAAGTGCTTACAGTGTTTTCATAGAAAGATTCCAATATTCCAATATCCAAAAACAGGCCAAATAGACCAGTCCTGCAAACAGTTGCAAATATTTCAGTCACAACTTTTTTTCTTGGAGTTTAGGTTAGGGTTAGGTAACACTGTATTGTGTTATAAGAATGCCAGTGTACCAGTGTGATGTAAAGGTATAAATTAACTTTCTTTTCAGCTGCATTGACCCCTAGAGCTTTTCAGCCAAACTTTAATGCATAAACAAGTGGAGTAAATAGATAGAAATATATTAAATTTGAGCCTATATTCATTCCATAGACTACCAAAGGAATACTGACAGGAGAATCTTAATATATAGCAGGAACAAGGGCTATTTAATCTCATGAGCCAATCTAAATGTAAGTAGAGTGGAACTTTGAGCTCTACTCTTCTAATAAGGCAAATAAATCAATTCTGAGAAACCAATTACCATATAGCTATATAACCGCAGGGATGATAATCTGAGTTCCCAGGAAGTAAACCCCTGGGATTTGATGTTAGGATGTTTTAGGAAAGGGCATTGGGCATTAATGAAACTATAGAATGGTTTGGAGAAGTCCAGATTTTGGTAGACAGTCACAATATACTGATGGGACAAATAAAATCCAGAAAAAAAAGAGCATAAGTAAAATTGCAAATGCAGTTCATTTGGGAGGACCAATTATAAATGACCAAATTTACTGTAGACATTTTTAATGGAAAAGATTGGAATATAAGCCAATCTTTATACTCCAGCTAATAGTGAGAAATACTGGGACCTTAGTTCAGCAACTACTACACCAGAGTTGGGGACTATGGCATGGCTGGCTAAGGAATTCTGAGAGTTGAAGTCCACAAGTCATAAAAGGACCATAGTTCCCCACCCCTGATCTAGACAATAAAGCTAGGACATTCCTAGTTTATATCATAATATTAAGGCCCTTGATGTTGACAATGATGATGATTCAGTTGCACTACAAAATACGGACCGAAACGTTGAGTATCTTGGGAAGGGCAGCGGAGGCAATGAAGTGAAGGACAGTAGGGTGGCAGGGGGGGGCAGAGTGCCAGATGGCAGGAGTGGTTGAGGGCAAGGTGGAAGTGGCAATGGAGGGCCAAACAGAGGGTGCCACAGAGATGAAAGGCAGGGCAGTCAAAGGGGCAGAGATGGGGAGGAGATAGATGGTTGAGGGGAACTGAAGCACACCCTGCAGTTGTAAATGTGTGCAAACTGCCAAGCACCCAAATTTGGTCAGGTAACCCGGGGAGTGCTGCAATGGTCATAACTTTGAAGATTAGGCATAAGTATCATTCGTTCAGTTTCATCATAACTATGAATGGTCACAGAATGAATGGTGGTAAAGCAAGTTAAGCACCTATAATATGAAACAGACCTCCTGCTTTACCATCTCCCTTCACTAAGTAATACTAATGCAGCCGATTACCAGTATTAGCTTTCATGGCTTTTTCCCTTTACTGCTCCCTGTTCTTACTGGTGGGAATCACTGTGTGTCTGGCCAGAGTGTGTGGACTGAATGTGGATGTACAAGAAAAATTCATAGCTTTAAAGCCTGATGATAATTAGCTGAAAACTTGGGATCCTATTTCAACCATCTCACCAGATGGTCCCCAATCCCCGGTCCGTGGACCGACACTGGTCCACAGCATGCCAAAAACTGGTCCGCGCAAACAAACATAGTCCTATCTGCAGGATAAGGGAGCACATGAAACCACGCCCCCTCTGGTCCGCAGAAAAAACTCTCTCCACGGAACCAGTCCCCGGTGCCCAAAAGGTTGGGGGCCACTGATCTTGACCTCTTGCTTTAAAAATAATGTATGGATTCAAGTAATAGGAAAGGGATACATATCTATACTCTTCTTTATGCTGAGTGAGGTCTCATTGTTTGCCTTGGCTGAGATTCTCCATATCTATAGCAATAGCACTTAGACTTATATACCGCTTTACAGTGCTTTACAGCCCTCTCTAAGCGGTTCACAGAGTCAGCATATTGCCCCCAACAATCTGGGTCCTCATTTTACCCACCTCGGAAGGACGGAAGGCTGAGTCAACCTTGAGCCGGTGAGATTTGAACTGCTGAACTGCAGCTAGCAGTCAGCTGAAGTAGCCTGCAGTACTGCACTCTAACCACTGCACCACCTCGGCATCTAGTCCATGTATTTACAGATAAATTGATCTATAAATACAGATAAATTTATTTATGGAAATAAATAATTCTTACTGATAAAATGTTCAACTATAAACATATTAGTTTCCCCCAACACTTTCTATTTAAATACCAAAGCACATAGAAAAATCTGAACAGATTTATTTTAAAATTAAATGTACTGTATCTAATAGGCAAATTCTCAACTAACAAACATTCAGTTAGTGATTGTTTGAAGTTACAATGGCACTTAAAAAAAGTGATTTATGACCATCTTCCACACTTAAAACTGTTGCAACACACCCATGGTCACATGATCAAAATTTGGATGTTTGGCAACTGACATGTATTTATGTTGTCTTGGAGTCATGTGACTATCTTTTGCAACCCTCTGACAAGCGAAGTCAATGGGGGAGCCAGATTCACTTAACAATCACGTTACTAACTTAACAACTACAGTGATTCACTTAACAGCTGTGACAGGAACGGTCATAAAACAGGACAAAACTTACTTAAGTCTTGCTTAGCAAAGGAAATTTTGGGCTCAGTTGTGGTCGTAAGCGAGGGCTACCTGCATACAAATTTACTAGCTCTGCTTGAGAAAACCCTTTAACTTTTATACAGCAATTTTGTGCCAGTTTAAAACTAATCTCATTATTTCTGGCTCAGCTCTGGTGCATTTGAAAACAACAATAAAGCTTACTACAGCAGCTCTGTGCTGTTTATGAGCAATCTGTTTTCCCATCTTATCTACCAGCATTTCAAAGTTTTTCATAGAGAGGGTGGTATGATATCCATTTATTTTCAGTCCTAAGAGTATTGGGACTTTTCGGGGAATGCCGTGGCACAGAGGCTTAATGACGCTGGGTGTGCTGAGCAATTGCCAGCACTCCGGTGGTTCGAGTCCGGTTCCATGGAACAGGGTGAGCTCCCGTCTCTTGTCCCTAGCTCCTGCTCACCTAGCAATTCAAAAGCTTTGTTTGTGAGTAGATAGATAGGTACCACCATTTCAGTGGTGGGAAAGTGCTGACTGCTTTCTGCATGGGGAACTAGGACCGGCACTGAATCTGCCCAGATGCTATCAGCAGAGGAACGATGGAAGAAAGTCCTGTATGAGCCAACTTCCTCTGAAAACGCTGCAGGACAAGCTGGTGTGAAGCTAGTTCACTCTCTTGTGGTACACCAGTGCAACAAATGGACGAACAACTGTTGGCTGCCAGAACGTCTACATGTGCATAGCTTTGTAGCCTCCTTGACCTTGTATGCCATATGATAAATAAATAGATAAATAAATAAATAAACAACCAAACAAACAAACAACCAAACAAACAACCAAACAAACAAGACCTTTTTCATACATACATATTATATATTTTTTATATCTAGAGATCAGACTGAGGCAATATATAGTTTAATAAATTAATATGAAGACCTAATTGGGGTCCAGTAGAGTTCTATGTAAGTACCGGTATGTATACTTTACTTTTCATCATATAACGTCTGGCAACAATTGAGGCTAGGAGATGCTAGCAGGTACCTGGCTCAACAACAATGACTGTGAGGGCAATCTAGCTGTCCTGGTGGATCACCGCTTAAGTATGGGTCAGCAACGTGCAGCAGCTATCAAAAAAAAGCCAACACAATTCTAGGCTGCATCAACAGGCGATAGCATCAAGATCACAGGAAGTGATAGTATTGCTTTGTACTGCACTAGTGAGCTCACATTTGGAATATTGCATCCTGTTCTGGTCACCAAAGATGCTGAGGCCCTAGAAAGAGTGCAGAGAAGAGCAAAAAAGATGATAAGGGGTTTGGAGGCTATATCATACAATGAACGGCTAAGAGAATTAGGTATGTTTAGCCTAATGAAGAGAAGGCTCAGGGGAGGCATGATAGCAGCCTTCCAATACTTGAAGGGCTGTCACAGGGAAGAGGGTGTCAATTTATTCTCCATAGCACCCAAGGACAGGACAAGAAGCAATGGGTGGAAGCTATTCAGAGGAAGGTTCAACCTGGAAAGGAGGAATATGACAGTGAGAATGATTAATCAATGGAACAGCTTGTCTCCCAGAGTTGCGAGTGCTCCATCACTGCAGGTTTTCAAGAAAAGATTGGACAATCAGTTGTCTAGGATAATATAAGGACTCTTGTCTTGGGCTGGAAGTTGGACTAGAAGACCTCCAAGGCAGGGGTGGGTTCTACTTACCTTCCCTACTGGTTCTGATCGCGACGGAAGTGCGCGTTTTGCACGCGCTCACTTGCTCCGCTCGCGCGCGCGCCCCCATCACATCTCGCAAAACACCCGGAAATGACCCTCTTCGCATGCGCAGAAGCCTTTGCGCATGCACAGAGGGTTATTTTTCAAGCCGTGGCAACCGGAGGACCAGTTCAGGGGCATGGACCGCCAGTCTTTGCTGCCGGTTCAGCGAGCGGCGGTAAATTTCCGCTACTGGTTCTAATGAACCGGTCCAAACTGGCAGCAACCCACCTCTGCTCCAAGGTCCTTGCCAGTTCTATGGTTCTGTGATTCTTTGCTGCCGTTTAATGGTCTCCAGCCTTTTCAGGCCAGATACAGTAATCCTAATCATATTATTGTAGGGAAATATTGGAGTACGCCTAGCTGGAATCCTTCAGGTCATTCACTTTGATCAGTCTTTAGCTGAGCAGAAAATGGGCACCAGCCTGCTAATCATATCTAGAGACAGACCTTTAAAGTCCAAAAGGACAAATAAAGCTTACTAAGGAAGTTATGCAGCTCTAACACAAAGCTGCCTCTCAGCGATTTCTCTCCTCATGGTAGGGTAAAGAAGATGAAAGATGCCACTTTATCCTTCTAATAGGAAGACAAGTGAAGGGGAAATCTAAAAATATCAGTTTTCTAATAAGGGAAAGAAGAAAAACAAAATTCCTGGCTTGTATCTCTACTCTTGTATGAGCCGCGGTGGCGCAGTGGTTAGAGTGCAGTACTGCAGGCTACTTCTGCTGATCACCGGCTGCCAGCAGTTTGGCAGATCGAATCTCACCAGGCTCAAGGTTGACTCAGCCTTCCATCCTTCCGAGGTGGGTAAAATGAGGCTCCAAATTGTTGGGGGCAATATGCTGACTCTGTAAACCGCTTAGAGAGGGCTGTAAAGCACTATGAAGCGGTATATAAGTCTAAGTGCTATTGCTATTGTGGTTCTTACTGGATAAAAGATGCAAAGAGTTGATGTTTCTTGAGCCGCGGTTCCAACAGTGTTAGCTTTCTGGTGGTGGGGCATAGGGAGGAGAACACAGTGGCTTTTCTTAACAGTTGTGCAAGACAGACTTGAGGTTTATTTTAGAGAAAATGCCTATGGAGTTTTTCTTCATCGAGACATGTTTTCCTTTTCTGTGTTGCCATTGAAACTTGTTTTTGTAGACGATAGAGCAATTGGCCTCTGCATAGATTTGGCATTGCTTAGTATAGTGCTAAAAATAGTTCGGAGGAAAACACACTGTTCCCTATTCAAATGCACGCAACAACACAGCTTCTTCAGCTGTGCATTCATTTTTCAGCTTAGTAGCACCATCTACTGTTGGTCATCAGGTATTTTGATTTAAAAAATTAAGATTACTGTACAATGAAAAACATAAACATTGGATCATGTGTGTTCCGTTGTACAAAGATACAAACACTACAACCCTGCTTTTTAATATGGAAGCGAAATGTGTGCAAGTCAGAAAAACCATAAAAGTAATAATGAATATGGACAAGATTGAGCGGGTATGGAATAGAACTGAATAGAAATAGGAGTGATCTGTATGAAAGAAGCGTTTTGAGCAGTCTGTTCATAACAGAGAGCATTGAATGAAGACTGGCTCATACAACAAATACAGTATATGAAGGAAGAGTGAAAGAAGGCACAGGAAGAAGAAAAGCAAAAAATACATGTTTGGATGAAGTTCACATGACCCTCAACAAGAGTCAAGTGAGAAGCTTAAAGTACAGAGGGCAGTGTCTGAATTCCAGTCTGGATCTGGTATAAGCAAAGATGATTTGCAAGGATAGAAAAGCATGGAGAGGTATATGTGAATGGTGTGATGCAAACTGGTTCCAATTAGACTTCCTTTTACCTTATCTCCAGTCTTTTATATGCTTGCTACTTCCTATCCCTTTTCAGCACTGCCATATTGTTGCTTATTCCAAAAGAGATTAGCATGCTAGGGATGGATATGTATCTACAGTATGTATCCATGTAGCAATAGCAGTAACACTTAGACTCATATACTGCTTCACAATGCTTTACAGCCCTCTCTAAATGGTTTACCGAGTCAGCGTATTGCCCCCAACAATCTGGGTCCTCATTTTACTGACCTCGGAAGGATGGAAGGCCGAGTCAACCTTGAGCCAGTGAGAATTGAAGTGCCGAGCTGCTGGTTGGCTGTCAGCAGAATTAGCCTGCAATACTGCATTCTAACCACTGTACCACCACAGCTTAATTTTAGAGGGCTGCACAGGATTAATGCATTTCTGGGCACCAAACACTCCTTTTTTTTCTGTTTAGAAATAAGAATCTTAAATAGAGATGTTTTTGAAAGGGTGCCTGTTCTTATGGCAAGAAACTTGGAAGCCTCACCATAACCTTGAGAGGACATCTAAACTACTGTGTCTGTCATCTCAGTCCATGCCTAATTCTAAGAAGCAACATCACATAAGCAATGAGTATGCAATTAAATTTGCAGAACAATTATGTTTCACTTCATATCACATTGAGGTTGTTGCAACTCCCATTCATTTTGGAATTAATTGAAACATACAGTTTGACCAGGAGTCCTTAAACTTTTGCAGTCGGCTGTTCAGTACCTTCGGTGCATTCCTGTTCACTTGGTATTAATCAGCTAATTTATTTTCTTCTATCTAGACATTAAGAATATGTTTGAAGACAGATACTGTAGAGTGCATTTGCTCTTTCCTTAAATCAAGTTCTATCATAAATCTACATTAAAACATAAATTACAGAGGGACTAAGTTGATATATTATGTAGGCTGGATTCCTTCAAAATACTAATCCATAAACATTGATTTATAAAGCACCATGTCTAGATTTGCATTATATGCTATGCTTTTCTTTAATAGCAAATTGCTACACTGCTGGCACACTGCTCACAAGAACAAAATGAGTTGCGATAGTGATGGCAGTAAATATAACTCTTTTCCTGCACTCTTGAAAAGTCATGCTTAGAGCTGATACTTTACATTATTACAGTGACAAGATTGATCTGGTTACTGATTAAAATAAACAGACAGTTACAAAAAAGAATAAAAGTATTTTTAATTATCAAAAGTAAATAAGATGCAAAACTGAAAATAATCAATTTCTGCAATTACTTTAGTTCTAAAATTTTATTATTTTAATATGAGAAAAACAAGTTGTACAAATAGGCAAATGAATTAATAGGTTATGCAACATTAAAATTGCAAGAGAAAAGGAACAAAAATAACCATTTACATAAATCCTAGAACAGGGACAAGAAAACAAATAAATAAACAGTCATGTATGTCTTGATCCTAAGAAGGCAATTTTTTTTCTGAATCCAGCCAATTATGTTTTATTCAACAAATGATAATTAGGCAAACTTTATTTTACTGTAACCAGTGAACCAGATTGCTGCCTGTCTACCTCATGTAAACTAACAGAGTCATGATATATCATATGAAAATATGAATAGCAATTTTCCAGTATTTGAGGGGCTGTCACAGAGAAGAGAGGGGGGGTCAACTTATTCTCCAAAGCATCTGAGAGCAGGACAAGAAGTAACTGGTGGAAGACCATTAAAGAGAGATCCAACCTAAAACTGGGAGAAGAAATTTTCTGACAGTGGGAACAATGAATCAGTGAAAGTGGCCGCCAGGGGGAGCTGCAATCCAAGACAATTAGAACATCCACAAGATAGCAAGTTTTCAATTCCTCTCTTCTGGAAAGAGGAACAGAACGGAGACATTGTTTGGCTGTTGAATGCTAGGAATTAGAAGCGTCTGTAGAACTATTCATTCTTTTATGTATTTGTTTACAGTTTCCAATACCACTTGCTAGCAACTCCTCTGCATAATATGCAGACAAAACATAGAATCATAAAATGTAAAGAGATACAATGGAACACAAACCTAAAGGCATGGGAAAACAGCATCAGAATTAAATCAACAAAAACAGTGTTCAAGGTCTAAAGTATGCTAAGACACGTTTTATTATTATATTATTTATATTTATTATTATAAAATTATTAAAATGTTTATGTTTTTTTCTCTCTCCATTGTCAAGCCTTCAGAGCATCTAAAATCAACAGATACAATTGATCATAAGCCTAAAAGAATGAGAAAAGAGATCCTGGAAAAGTAAAGCTAGAAAATGGACACTTCTAATACAGTAATTTTTTTTTCTATTACTATAACAAATTTCAATCAGCATCATTAAGCTTCTAAAATCAACAGATACAATTGATCATAAGCCTAAAAGAATGAGAAAAGAGATCCTGGAAAAGTAAAGCTAGAAAATGGACACTTCTAATACAGTAATTTTTTTTTCTATTACTAAAACCAAGTTCCATCAGCATCATTAAGCTCCATCTGCTGTATGAATCTAGAACTTCTTCAGAAGTCCTAATCAGTTGACTTATTAATGATTGGGTTCACAAGTTCTGTCAAAATATTACATGGTATCTTGGGGTTTGGCATACTGTGAGATATGTAAAGGTAGTCCTCAAGTTACAACAGTCATTGGGACCGTAATTTTCCATCTCTAAGCAAGGTGGTTGTAAAATGTGAAGTCATATGACCATCTCACTTAATGACAGCAATCCTGGCACTCCCTGCTGCCATCATTAACTGAATTCCACTGGTCGTTGGCCGAGAACTACACCACTCCAAGGCATTGTGGGCTTGGTCCCTCCCACCCTTAAGCGTCAGTTCTTCCAAGGTAAGGGACAGCCTCCTCTTCAACTCCCCCCCAATTGTCTATTTCCCCTATCTCTACCCTTATAGCCACCTGCACTCTGCTTTGTGGAGTGGCAAGCAACCCCAGAACTGTGCTGCTCAGGGGCCGCATACCACACAGAAGCTCAGGGGTGACATGCCCCTGGTAGTCAAAGAGGGTGGCAATGACCACAGAATGCAGGTGGCCAAAAGGACATAGATTGAGGAGATAGGCAGGTTAGGGAAATTGAAGTGTCCCTAAGCTCATAAGTAGAGATGGACTGACAAAGGGCCCAAATTTTGACCAAGGAATTCTGCAATGTCTGTAACTTCAGGGACCAGTTGTAAGTCCCTTTGAATGATCGTTAAATGAGGACTATCTATATCCATGATGGCGAACCTATGGCATGTGTGCCAGAGGTGGCACTTAGTGCCCTCTCTGATGGCATGCGAGCCATCGCCCCAGTTCAGCTCCGCTGGGCATGCGTGTGCCCCTCCCGCCGGCCAGCTGGTTTTCGGGTCTCTGCCACGTATGCGCGGGGGGCAGGGCACATGCGGGGGGGTGCGTGCATGCAAGGGGGGTCGCACACGCATGCACGGGGAGCGTGGGGGGTCACACATGCATGCACAGGGGCAGGGGAGTCGCGCATGTGGGCCATGCACGCATGCGTGGGGGGCAGGGTGCATGCGGGGCACCGCACACGCATGCACAGGGGCGGGGCATGTGCGCAGGGGGGCACATGCATTGCATTTTGGTGGTTCGGGCACGCGCTTTGGGCACTCAGTCTGGAAAACGTTAGCCATCACTGACCTATATCAATTATTTATGCTTGTAATGAATTGCTTATGGCTTAGTATTATTCATTTATTAAATTTGTTTGCTGCCCATCTCATCACAGGTCACTACGGTTTGTTCAACAAACAAAGGTGGAAGGAAATCAAGGCATGATACGATGTATACTAAATATATAAAATAAGTATGAACAATATTGTTTAAACAATTATAATTATAGACCAAATACTTAAAATGTATCATATATTAACTTTGGATTTTAGAATTCATTCTTGCATGTATTTGCACAGATCCTGCTTTCTTCAGTAAACAAGTGTTTCTCCAGACTAACAATTTGTCTTGGTTTTACTTTAAGTCTAATTATAGTAGTACGTCGTGTTTGAATGTCCTCAACATCCTACATGCAAATCCCACATTAATTTTTAAATCTTAGTTTGTCTTGGCTGATCTTTCCAAGATTTATTTCCTTCCTTCCTCCATCCAATTATTAACTGAAAGAAACATTGTTATTAACAAAATAATATACAGTAATCAGAATAACAGGAGTCCCCACAAAAAGAAGACATAAAAGGCTTGGAAAATTATTTCAAGAACAAACACACCTAAGAATTTTTACCAGTTTTCTGAAAGGTCCTTGTTCCTGTACCACAAAATACTAATTCAGATACTGACAGGCCACACAGCCTCATCATTTCCATCCAATCCAGCATCTGGAAATAGGATGCTATACTTCTGGCAGCTGTTGCTTCATAAGTATTTGTTGCAAGCAATTATGACATCTTGACATTATCATAGAAATGAAGTTAGCAATAGGTGGTTTGGTGACCAGTCTCATTCTGGGACTAGTTTCATTGCAATGGTTAATAAAAAAAATATTCAAATCCTATTAATTCCTTGAGTATGAGTGCTTGTGAATGTATTACTTAACATTTATCATTAGTAGTGAATTTTCCTCATCATTTTCAGTTTTAGATTTGAAGCTGTAGGCTGAATTCCCACCTATTGTACAGAAAGGAGAGTGAGTGAGGAAGAGAGAACAAGAGGAAGGAAGAGTGAGGGAGTGAAGAAGGGACAGAATGTCTTGTTGAAATAATGAAAATCTACAAGATTTGGTGTAAAGTCTTGTTAAACTGTAGGAAGTTAGCACCCACCCCTGTCCTAGAAAAATGAAATATTCTGGGAAGTATTGAAGGGGCAGAATATTGTGTTTCCCTGGATGGGAAATGGAGAGACATTTTTTTAAGGCAGGAAGCAGACTCACTCTTAATAGCCCCCACCATCCTCAATAGCCCACAGCAGATGTCCGCACTTAAGAGATAAAGAGATAGCTAGGTCTATTCATAGGCAAATGCCCTCACCCAAGATCCAACAAAGGTAGGATTAGCCCTCTACCCATCTAGCAACAGAACTCACCACATGGCACCTGGGGAGATTACATCACCCAGCAAGGCTCAACCAAGCTTGGGACTCAAAACACAACCTACAAAGTTGCCCCTGCATGGCCCCATGGGAGTCTGACAACCAATCAGAACACAAGTACAGATTGGGTGAAACTTGGCTCAATAGTAGAACTGCGAGAGGGACAATCATTTAATATGAGCCAGCAGTGTGTGGCAGCTGCCAAAAAAGCCAATACAATCCTAAGCTGCATTAATAGAGGGATACAATCTAGGACTAGGGAGGTACTAATACCACTCTATAAAGCCTTAGTTAGACCACACCTAGATTATTGCATCCAGTTTTGGTCACCACACTACAAAAAAGACGTTGAGACTCTAGAGAAAGTGCAGAGGAGAGCAACCAGGATGATTAGGGGACTGGAAACTATAACATACGAAGAGCGGTTGCAAGAACTGGGCATGGCCAGTCTAGCGAAGAGAAGGACCAGGGGAGACATGATAGCAGTGTTCCAATACTTGAGGGGCTACCACAGAGAGGAGGGGGTCAGGCTGTTTTCCAAGACACAAGAAGGCCAGACAAGGAATAATGGATGGAAACTGACCAAGGAGAGATTCAACCTGGAGATAAGGAGAAACTTTCTAACAGTGAGAGCGATCAGTTGTTCAACCAGTGGAACAACTTGCCTACGGAAATTGTGAGAGCTCCAACACTTGAGACTTTCAAGAGGAGATTGGACTGCCATTTGTCTGAAATGGTATAGGGACTCCTGCTGGAGCGGGGGGTTGGACTAGATGACCTACAAGGTCCCTTCCAACTCTATTAATCTGTAATCTGTAATCTCTTCCCTTTTCTGCCCATGGCTCAAGACATGTGATCCTGTTCATCATTAAACCATCTTTCCAAACAGCCTCCATGTTTCCAGTGTCTTTTTCCCCACTTGGAACTGAACCCAGATGGACATTTCTTCCAACAAAACCAATAAAAATTATATCTGAATTTTAGATTAAAAACATAATAAAAAGTGCCTATTTTAAAGACTACTGTCCTGCTTCTAAAAATTACATTGTACCCAAACAACTCTTAACATTTGTCTGCCAGCTATTGCTCAGTCATTTTCACCACTCTCTTGGGCATCTTATCACAGGAAATGCATGAAATTGTTCCAGAGAAGCCTGCCAGTGGAAGATGAAAACACATCCACCAGCAGGCCCACAAAGATATAACAAAGAATGCAAAATATACTGCAGTTTTTCATCCTTCCCTTAATTGTAAACCTAAGGCATGAAATCTGGTGAGGCTCTAAATCAGTGGTTCTCAACCTTTGTAATGCCGTGAACCCCCCCCCCCGTGACCCCCCCCCCCCTGACCCCCCCCCCGCCCCCGCGGCCCCCCCCCCCCGGGGGCGGGGGGGCC
>QLTV01002691.1:2426788-2443211 GCA_003457575.1 Thermophis baileyi
TCTCAACATGTTGGTCGCGACCCCTTTGGGGGCTGAATGACCGTTTCACAGGGGTCGCCCCACGTGCTAGCCCGCCATCTTGGTGCCACTGTCAAGCAGGCGTGAAATGCTCCCAGTTCGGGCGTTCCTGCGGGTCGCCAGACAGCTGGTAGCGACGGAAGCGGGAAACTTCGCCCACCCACCCGGACTTTGCCATTTGGGTTCTTTTACCCTCTGCACATGTGCAAAGCATTCTGCGCATGCGCAGAGGGTAAAAGAACCCAAATGGCGGCGTCTGGGCGGGTGGGTGAAGTCTCCCGCTTCCGTCGCTACCGGCTGTCCGGCGACCTGCAGGCACGGCCGAACCAGGAGCATTTCGCTCCTGCTGACAGTGGCACCAAGATGGTGGGCTAGCGCGTGCGGCGACCCCTGTGAAAAGGTCGTTTGACCCCCAAAGGGGTCGCGACCCACAGGTTGAGAACCGCTGCTCTAAATAATTGGTTAAGTTCTGTCTCACTTATCATTTCACTTATAAGTTGGTCAGTAGCGTGATTACTCAGTTGAATAATGAAACCTATTAAAATTAAATCTGGTGTGCAAATTCATTTGTTTATTTCATTAACTAGTTTCTAGCCCACACAGCTCCAAAACAAGACTGGACAGCTTTACAAAAATAAAAGAATAAGACTGCATATATACAGCAATATACATAAAACAACAACCCCTCTGAGGGAACAGAGTCATCCTTCAACATCCCCCTCCAACTTACAGAGACCCACCCAATCATCCTAACCAAAGACCCAAGCCTTTGAGGAACACTTAAAGGCAGGCAAAGTGTGTGGGGGGAGGGGGGCAGGATATAAATCTCCAGGGGATGCTGTTCCAAGAGTAGATGCAGTGATCAAGAGGTTCTACTGCCTGGATCCTGTTATGTGACATTCATTGATGGGACCTAAAGCACCTTGTTGGAGCATATAGGATGGGCAGGCAGGCAGAGAGAGAGAGCAGTCTTCCAAATGGCTATATCCCAGGGGTGAAATTCAAAATTTTTCTCTACCGGCTCTGTGGGCATGGCTTGGTGGTCATGTGACTGGGTGGGTGGGCATGGCCAAGTCGATGTCACTTCTTTGCCCTAATGGCCTACAAAAAGAAGATATACCAATTATTATACACAAAACAATAAAAGAGATACACAAATACATAAGAGCAATAAGATTCTTATTGCTCTTATGTAAGTATTTGTGTACCTCTTTTATTGTTTTGTGTATAATAATTGGTACATCTTCTTTTTGAATTTCACCCCTGATCTATCTACTTGCTTTCCCCAACCTGGTGCTTTCCCGTTTGTTATTAAACTACATGTCCCAGCATCCTCGTAACCTCGGGGTTAACGGGAGTTTCTGTGTGCCTAATAAAGTAGACAAGAGCTGTCTACTTTATTAAGAGGTGAGTGGCGACCGGGCTAGCGGGCGACCGGGCGGGCATAGGCGGGGCCAACCAGGGGTGATTTTCACTGGCTCTGCGAACCAATTCAAACCGTCCCTACTGCCTCTCCGGAGCCAGGCTGAGGTGGTTGAATTTCACCCCTGCTATGTCCTATGTCATACATGCTGAATAGGTGACATGCTACCGTATGTCGTACATGCTGTATAGGTGACAAATGCACCTGAAACTATCCCCAGAAGCCAATCAGTTTAGCTCACATAGCAGGAGTGTTATGCAGACATAGCAAGACTTACCCAACACTGTTCATGCCAAGTGTTCAAAGCCTTTTTATCTTCCCTGCTGTCACTAAGGCTTTAGGCAGCTAGAGAAATGTAATTAATTATATAGAGATCTAGATCAGTCTCACCCTGATGACATCCAGGAAGATATATAAAGATCTAGCTTTTAGGGCTGTGATGGTGAACCTATGGCATGCGTGCCACAGGTGGCACGTGGAGCCATATCTGCCGGCACACGAGCCATTGCCTTAGCTCAGCTCCAGTGCATATATGTGTGCTGGCCAGCTGATTTTTGGTTCGCGCGGAGGCTCTGGGAGAGCATTTTCGGCCTCTGGAGGGTCTCCGGGGGGCGGGGAGGCCGTTTTCACTCTCCCCAGGCTCCAGGGAAGCCTCTGGAGTCTGGGGAGGGTGAAAAACGGGCCTACTGGGCCCACCGGAAGTCAGGAAATGGGCCATTTCCGGCCTCCGGAGGGCCTCCAGGGGGGTGGGGGAGGCTGTTTTCGCCCTCCCCAGGCTCCAAGGAAGCCTCTGGAGCCTGGGGAGGGTGAAAAAGGAAGCTCCAGGGAAGCCTCTGGAGCCTGGGGAGGGCAAAAAATGGGCCTATCAGGCCCACCGGAAGTCGGGAAACGGGGGAGGGGTGTGTGCGTGCATGCGTGAGGGGCGGGGCAGCACCGGGGGGTCATGCGCACATGCGCAGGGAGGCAGGGGCGTGGGGGGCATTACATTATCGGTGTGGGCATGCACACACATGCAATAGTGCGCGCATGCGCGCTTTCGGCACCCGAGGGAAAAAAGGTTCACCATCTCTGTTTTAGGGTTATATATTGTTTCTGAGTTGCTTTCTTGTCTTTTGTACTTTTTAAAAAAAAATCTTTTTTTTTAAATTGTAAGCAGTCCAGAATCATTGGAGTAATCCAATATACAAATTGTATGTAAAGCAAAGGTTTACCCTTTCCAGTAGTGTCCGACTCCAGGGGGCATTGCTCATCTGTTTCTTAGTCAAGGAAGCCAGCGTTGTCCGAAGACACTTCTGGGGTCATGTGGCCAGCGTGATTATACCCCGAGGCATACAAAATACAGTTACCTTCCCATCGAAGTGGTACCTATTTATTTACTCACATTTGCATGCTCTCGAACTGCTAGGTGGGCAGGAACTGAGGAAAGGTCACCCGTTGCCGAGCGCTCATGTCTCAAACCTGGGCTGTCAGCTTTCCAGCTGACAGGCTCAGAGTCTTTAGCCACTCAGCCATTATGCCCCATACAAATTGCATGCATGCATAAACAAACAAACAAACAGAAATTAGAAATAAATTGAAGGCAAGGCTATAAAATGGCCAGTCTTTGAATTTCAGGAACCTCCCTAGATGACTAGGTCACTGTCTCTCAGCATATCTTGCAACCCTGCTGTTAAATTAAAATTAGCTTGGGAGACCTGAAACACACAGCGGGATCAAAGTTGAATTTAGCATAGCCCCTGTTTGCTTCTTTAAAGGATATGGGTTATGGAACTGTGTGTCGGAGGGCAATGGAGCATTTTATTTATGTGCGCTGCTCCATTTGTAACTATCAAACTATTTAAGGGACAGGCAGCTGCTACATGGGATTAATATTGGCCGATAGCAGACAGAAGGGAGTCCTATGGAAAGTCAGATGGTGTCTGTCATTTATTGCTTGTGACACATTTGCTTAGGACAGTGTTTATCAACCTCTGCAACTTTAAAATGCATGGACTTCAACTCCCAGAACGGAAGTGACTGGGGAAATCTGGGAGTTGAAGTCCATACATTTTAAAGTTGCCCGGGTTGAGAAAAACAAACAGCCCTAGAGCCTGCGTCTCATGTTTGTTTCCCATTAGACAAATTAGATGCTATTTAACTTCCTCTCACTGAAACCAATGAGACTTACAGTGCCAAAACTTCCTTGAAGCTGTCCCTTTTAACCATTTCCTTCCTTGGGCCGTCTCCTTTTACAAATTCCTTGGAACTGCTTCATCCAATCTTCTTTGTCATATAATGGTAGAAAGTTGAAACAGCAGAGGGACCAGCAACAGAGATAATTTGGTTATTATCATAGACTGTGTACGTTTTCTTTCAACCATGAATGAGGCAAAAACCTGAATACCAAATCCATTTTTCAAAGTGACATGAAGAGCTTAAACATAACAAAAGCACGGGGTACCCCAATGTTGAGAAGCCTACTGAAGCATTGTTTGAAAAGTTTATTGTGGGCTAGGATGCATGAAATAAGCATTAACAACTAACTGTATTTAATTTAATTGCATAGAACGCTTTGAATATATAACTTTAGCTGCTACTCTTCCTAAGATTCCGGAACAGTATGGGCTACAAATATTAAATTCATTGCTTCCTTAATCACACCTTCAATCAGACTGAAGCTAGATGAAAAAGACAACAAGAAAACCTCTTTCCAAATATCCTTTCTTCTTGTTCACCCCATCATGAGACAAAGAAGAAAGATGGATCATGAAAACATTGACAATTTAAGTTGAATCATTGATTTGACAATATCGTGTTTGCTGCATGAGAACCAAGGCACAGTCTGATAGTATGTATACCTGTGCATTTCAGCCAGATAGTATTTTGATTCAGAGATGGGAATCCAAAATATCTTCAGAAAAAGATACTTTGTCTCTCTTTTAAATTTATTATTCGTGTGGTTCTCCCAATTTTCTCTGCTCTCTTCCCACTGTTTCCCATTTTACCCTTTGATTGCTTCTTTTTTAAAGGATATTCCCTTCTCTTAGCCCTTTTTTTGCCACTGTAAATCCCAGTGAAATCATCAAATTGTTTTTTGCTTTCAATCCCTTCTTCTTCCATGTTATTTTCTTGTTCCTCATTTATCTGTTTTACCACCTCCTCTGCTGTTCCTTGCTCTATATATTCCAACAAAGTTTCTGACTCATCTCCTATTTCATACTCCATGTTTTCCAACACAGTTTCTGATTTTTTTATCACCTTTTACAGTTTCACACTTACCCTAATTTTCTTCCCTTTTAATTGCTATGCGCTGCCTTAGGAAGGAACTGTACTTTAAGGTTGTTGAGAATTGTGAACACACTCTTAAATAGCTTAGCATATAAGCTAAGTTATCCAGAACTGCAGAGAACATTTATTGCTCACTACTGAGTCCTGTACAATAAACGTGAACTTTTTTCAAAAAAATGATTTTATTACTTGACACAATAAAAAAGAAACTATATACAAAATTATAAAACAAGAAAACAAAGTAAAACTCGGAAAAAAGAAACAATAGACAGGGCACATGAATTCATGCTCATAAATGGTGGTCATATCTCATTGTAAAATCCATAGCTAAACTATATGAATAAGAAATTCATTTCTCTGTTGTTAATGATATCAATATTGCAAAGCATTGAGTAGTTGGGGCCACATGTTTAACCTTCAACCAATGCCGAAGTGTTTTTGCTAAAAGCAGAGCAGAGAGAATCTACTTTCTTTCAGCAGATGACAATGTCCACGTGACAGAGATATCACTCAAAAAGATATGAATCTCTGAGAATATTACATCAGTTAATATTATATAGAAACACAGAAGTTATGGCAAAAAAAGACTTTACGGTCCATTGAGTCTGCCCTTTGAGTTGATTTCTTTTTTGTTTTCTTTTTAATGTATATATTTTTAATTATTATGTTTATGTTTTATTAATTTTTATTTTTTGTTGGATGATGGACATGTGTTTATCCCAAGCATGTTGAAACTCAGTTACTGATGATTGACCAACTCTCTCTGCTGGAAGTTGATTCCAACCTTCTACTATTCTTTCCACGAATATAAATAAATCTTGGAATTTTAATAGCGCCTATTAGCTGGGTCACATAGTGCTACTTATACCATAGTTTATTATAACGTTTAATTTCTTTTGATGAAGCTGTATTAAGAGTTTGTAAATGTTTTTGACTTTCTTAGAAAGTGAAAAGTTTGGTCACTTTTCCTTAGATATGGCTTTTTGCTTTTATTATTTCAATGTGAAATGACTAAATGACTAAATATTTCATAGCACCATTTTGGGAGGGACGGTTGGCTTCCAGTCAGCATTGACTCCTGGTGACTAGACAATTCCATGCAATTTTCTTGGCAAGATTTTGGATCCTGGGCCTTTTTCTAATGCTGAGAGAGAGAAGGATTGGCCCAAGGTCACCTACTTGGGTTTTACTGGACTAGTCTTCTGGTTTCTATCTTGGTGCCTTAGTTATTATTATTTACTACCGGTAGTAATTTAGTAGTAGTAGTCACTACTAATAATACTACACGATACTAATTAGCCTTTAAGTGAATTGCTGAAAATGTGGCAATTTTTGAATGTCTCTCACGTTTCTTGCGAAGACTTTCCCTCTTATATAGCAACAGCACCAAACTGATTCCCGCCACCGCCCCCCCCCCAGGCGTTTGGAGAGTCCAACTGGGTCTTGAGCGCCATGCTTTTCCGCCACCATTCCGAGTGGCCGTCTCCCTTTCCATCATATAGGGTTCTTTATGCGGTCATCGCGGGCGCGGGCATATTCTGCCCCACTGACCGAAATAGGTTTCCAACGGCGCGGGGAGATGGGAGCGGCTTGAGTCCTCCCCTACAAAACCCTTCAGGCGAAGTGGACAAACGCGCTAACGCGACCCCAAAGCCGGCAAGCCCGCACCTCCTTCCCTTTGCTCCGGGAAACTTGATCCGGCCGAGAGCGACGGACCGCAACGGGAGTAGGAAACGACGTCGCGGCCACGGCAGAGACGGAGAGGCCGCGGCCGCCAGGAAATGCTGGAAGGCGTCCGAGACCCGCTCAGATGACAGTAAACAATCTTAATTGGGGGGGAAAGGAGGCTGGGACTCATTTGCACGGCCTCGCCCGCCGGGGCCTCTGAAAGGCTCGGCCGTTGCGTAAGCTCCGTTCGGTCGCTAAACGGTTCCCCATTCGGTTACATAAGCGTGCCGCTTTTGCACGCGCGCTGTGTCTCGCCTGCCCAGGCGGGGGAAGGAGAGCGCGGAGAAAACCCGCCCGTCCGCCTCCGAGAATCGCAACTAGCGGATCTCAGCCAAGGGCGCGCAAAGCGACGGCCGCGATCCTCCCTCTCGGGTCCCGGCCCGCCCTTCCCCCCCTCCCCTCCCCGAGATCATTTCTGCGCAGCGCTCTGCGGCGAAAAGATGAGTCAAGCGGCGCTTCGCCAGCAGCAGGAAGAGGGCAAGAGACGGGGAAGGCCGAGAGGGAGGAGTCGCTGCCAGAGCCATTGATTCAAACGCGCCGCAGCTCCGGGTCCTGGAGCCCTCCAGCTGCAGGGCGGTCTTGGCGGAGGGGCTCTTTGGAGGCTCTTCTTGGGGAGGTGAGCGGAACTCCAGCCGTCAGAGGAGAGGGGGGGGGGTCGAGGATGATGTGGGAGGGGGCTGGCGGGGCAGGTGGCTTGCGTCAGTCCCGACTCGCCGGCTTGTCTGTCACTTTCGCTTTGAATCGGAATCAGAATAGAGCTGGAAGGGACCTTGGAGGTCTTCTAGTCCAGCCCCCTGCTCAAGCAGGGGACCCTATACCATTTCAGACAGGGGGCTGTCCAGTCTGTTCTTAAAAACCTCCAGTGATGGAGCACCCACGACTTCTGAAGGCAAAACTGTTCCACTGGTTAATTGTCCAGCTGCCAACCGGGTAATCTCTCCCCAGCTGCGGTGAGCTATGGGCTGCTTTTATTGGCGGAGAGAAAGCAAACTTTGCTTCCTCTCGCAGAGTCGGTCACCTGCGGGGAGAGGAATATCGGCCGTGGAAGCACGAATCGGGTCCGTGGCGCGCGTGGCGCCGGGCTGAAATGTAAGGGAAGGCAAGGGACTCCTGGGTGGATTGCCGGGCCAATTTCCCCCTTCCCAGCCTTTTAGTTTTCAAACTGTCCAGTTCCAGCAATGCCTCGTATTCCTGCTTGGTATTCTGGAAAAGTTATTTTATGCAAAAAGTTATTTTATGCATACATACTGCTATCATTGTAGCGTAGTTGTCCTCGCCGCTTTCGTTTCCATCGTATTTCCTGCCATCATTATCCTCCAAAACGCCTCGCGTGCGGTGATGTCGGTAGGCTGTTTGTTTTCTCTGAAATAAATACCAGGGTGTTTGAGCTGGCTCAGTTCTTTGGTAGAGGAAGAACCGGCCGCGTCGACTGTTAAGAACTCCCCCCTCCCTTCAAGATAATTGTTGTACGAGAGTAATTAAAATTCATTTAGGTGCATGTTTTGACGATCGCTGTGTTGTCGTGTGACTGCGCAGAGTTAGACTGCAGAATTGGCAGGCGAGTTGGCGGTGCTGTGGTGAAAAGGCACGTGGAGGAAGATGGAGAAGAGGCTTTGAAGAACCAGATGTGTAGTTGCCCGCCAGGGTTGGCTTCACAAAATGGGTGTGCCTAAAAATAAGAAAAAAAAGAAGAACTTGGCTTTTTTTTAAAGTGGGTGTGCCTATAATAAGGGAAAACACCTTCTGCGGGATAGGAGGAGGAGTGCTAGTGCGAAACAGAAGTGAAGGTGGGTTGTGCAATTGAATACTTGTGCTATTTATATTGTAACTGTGCTGAATCAATTTAAAGAGGCCTAGTTGATACTGTACCTTTTGCTGAATGTATAGCTAAGAGTTGGGCTGGCATTTTGGGAAAAAGACATTTCTGGTCAATCCTTTGACAAGGTTTACTTATGGGTGCTTCTCCTGAAATGTTGAAACATCTATTCCAGCCTATAAAATGATTTTTTTTCCCTCATTTAGGCCAGGGAATTTCAGGAGCATCAGGAGTTATAATCTTACTGTAACTTTGCTTACTTTTTTCTTAACAGATCTTTTATTTATTTTATTTTTCCTGGTAATAGCTACAGCGTAGTGTAATTCAGTCTTAATTGACATCAGATTTATTAGAAGTGAACTTTGGAAAAATCCTTCTTGTTACCAAAGATGCAGAATAGATCTCTCAATATACACAAAAAAATGCTTGGCAACATTTTTTCCTCCCAATTCACTTGGAATGTATTGAGACTGTCATCAAGGACAGTCCTTGGCATGTTCTGGACTGAACTTGGCATGTTCAGTCCTTGGCATGTTCTGGACTGAACTTGGCATGTTCAGTCCTTGGCATGTTCTGGAAAAAAAAAACAAGAGTGTGTTTATATCTCCCAAACATCCTTCACTGGTGGGACCACTGACTGTAATAACTATGAGCGTAATTGAACACATTTGCAGTGCATCAGTTGGAGAAAGACATTATCCAAGGCTGCTGTCTCTAACTCTTTGGGAGAGAGTCATGTATGGAGACCTTGGTGCTTTCTGAGCTTGGTTGTTTGTTTGCAGACATGCACTAGTGATATTACCTAGTTAGATATGAAACATCTGCAAGCAAACAAAGTTCAGAGAGCACCAAGGATTCCATAGTTCAACCCTGAGTTACATATATTCTTTGCTATTGGAGGGTCATATATACTTGCACACTTATGGCAGTGCAACTGACTGGAAATTGAAAATCAATTAAAATTAGCAAAAGAGCCATTCTATTCTATTCTATTCTATTCTATTCTATTCTATTCTATTCTCTGTGCACACATGATAGGTGAACACACTTGTATTTGGCTGTTGCCTCCTGCATGGTTTGTAGTACTTAATATGTAGTGTAGTAGATTGGTAAACTCAAAAAAACGAAGTTCAAAACTCCCTTGATTATGGGGATTTACTGGGTAATTTGGGACCAGTTGGTTTTTCAATTTAACCCCATACACACTGTCTTATGTACCATAAAGAAAAGATAGGTAGTATATAAATAAATAGGATGAGGGTTTCTGTTCTTTTTAAGGCTAGCCTTCAGTCGAACAGTATTGTCAAGTCACCATCAAGATTGGCTCTAGATCAATTGTACTAAGAATTATACTCTTTACAGATGAAAAATACTGTGGGGGTAGATATGAATTTTACTTATGTATGTACTTATTTGCAAAGCCTAAAGGCTACTATAATCTACTCTGAGCAACAACTAAAGCGTTCATAATAATACAAGGCAACCCATTCTCCAAACCAGTTCCAAGAGACAATTGCAATCAACCAGTCTTCCTGGCTTGATGGAAGAACCAGCTTTTCACCAGCTTCCTAAAAACCAAAAGGGAAGGCGCCAATCCTATTTTTCTGCCAGAAGGGTAAACACTGGAGAGGTGTTTTATGTGGTCCCCAAAGGTGACAGTCTCTAACTGGGGAGACATCTAGTGAGCCTGCCCTGTTACATTTTATTGGACAGACAGATACTACATGGAAAAGATAATTTCATAACTGGGTTCTGAACATGAAGGGCTTTAAAGGTGACAACCGACACCTTGAATTCCACCCAAACTGGCAACCAGGGCAGTTCTCAGAGTAAAAGTGTGACATGGGTGCCTCGAAGGGCGCCCATCGTTTCCTGACCTGAGGCATTCTGGACCAGCTGTAGCTTTCTAATGGCCAAGCCCCAGTGTTCTGACCCAGCTCCCCAAACACGACAAACCCTCTGAAGTGAACTCAAAGATTCCTTTATTAGGAGTGCTGGCAGCCCCGGCAAAAAGTTTCTCTCTCACCGCAGGCTAACAAGTCCATCCGGCCGGAAGATGAATAGTTGTCTGCCACATTTATTCATCTCTGCCCCCTGCCTTTTATCCCCAGAGCTAGGGTGGGGCTTTGCTAGCAGCTGTGGCTCTTCCTTCCCAAGGATCGGCCCACAGATTTCCACTGCTCTTCTCTCCTCTGTCTTCTACGCATCCACGCCTCAGGCACTGGACCCAGCTGTTCCTCCTCTTCCTCATCAGCCACCTCCAGACCTGGGAGCTGTTGACACTCCATCTGAGGGCTGACGGACAGCCCAGGTTCTGCCTCTGTCTCTCTCTCTGCCAACTCCATTCCCTCTTCCCCCTCGGAGCTCTCAGGTTGCCAGTGCTGACCCTGACTCCCACGCCGCCTCTGATTTGGCTGCTGGAGGGGCTGACGGGCCACAACACCCAGAATTTGCAGGTGGTCCTGCATCTAAGTACTAATCTTGGGCAACCCTGTTTCGGAGATCATCCAAGATCAACTGGGTGTTGGCCTGCTGAGGCATACAGTATATGTAATTAATAGTAATATAACAGAGAGCCAGCTTGGTGTAGTAGTTAAGGCATCAGGATTTATTCCTTTAAATGCCCTTGTGTAGTAGTTAAAATGCAGTATTGCAGGGAAACTGCCCACAACCTGAAGTTCAATCCTGATGGGGCTTGAGTTTGACTCAGCCTTCTATCCTTCCGAGGTCAGTAAAATGAGGATCCAGATTGTTAGGAGCAATAGGCTGACTCTATAAATCTCTCAGGGAGTGCTGTAAGAGCACTATGGAGCAGTATATAAGTGCTGTTGCTGTTAAGGCACGAAGCCAACTTAGGCAAGTCACTTTTTCTCAGCCCTAGGAAGGATGCAATGGCAAACCATTTCTGAAATCTTGCCAAGAAAACTGCAAGGACTTGTTCAAGCAGTTTCTCTGAGAATCTGACATGATTGAATAGAAGGAAAGAAAAAAAAGTAATACGATGTGCTAATCCTTTCAGCCAAAACAAAAACCCTGAAAAAGCAACAATAAGTTTCTGCAATTCATCAGAAATCAGAAACACTGGGCCGGCACTGTTTTGTCATCTGAGTTGCAGCTTAAGAAGATAAACCTGTTCTGTGTTCCAGTAATCAAGGTGATAAAAGGGTTTCAAGATAAGAGATTTATTAGAAATATTAACTATTATGGATCATTTTTTAGAAAGCAACTCCCATTGTACTCTGCGGCACTTATTTCCAGCTAAGAGTGCATAAGATTGCTGCCTAATATTACTTTGCACTAGATAAAATTATTTAACGCCTAATTTTAAGAATTTTAAACTTCTTAAATTTAGTTCTTTGCTATTTTACATTGATTTTACCATCCTCTCTATTCCCTGTTGACCTGACTCTGTTGAAAATATTATTGCAATGAGGTACATAAAGCATTTTTGGTACTTTGAAATGCAGTATTATAATCTATGTTAAGGAAAAGTGCAAGTACAGTGGAATTTACGATAGAATTTAGAAGTTTACCGAAACATATATTTTGCTGGTTTGTCTTCTTTTATTAAGTGATTAATAAATCTCTCCAAGAGGAAAGAATATGCATATACCACATTAGTGTAACTTTCTGGCTTTCTCTTCACGTGTAATGCATTTATTATTAATCCATCAGGACTCTGGACTGGTCTTGGTTTTGGTTCAGAGAGTTAACTTGCAAAAGAGCTTCTCTGTTGGGTATAATTAAAGCTGGGCACAAAATGCTTTTCACATTGTTGACATGTGTTGTTGGCACAGTTTTTCAGGGAATCCTGCCCATGTGATTTAACTGACTGTTGTTGGTATTCTCTGTATGCAGGGGGTAAACATTCGTTATTTCCAGAAAGGAAAGAGCTTCTGAGAGAAAGGCTGGGAACAAAATTGTATTTGATTGCCTAAAGGAATAAAACTGGGTGGAGCAAACTGTTTGTCATTGGCAAACTCCAAACCATGTGTGCCAAACCTCCCTTGTTCTTTCTTTGCTTTTATGCCATGTGAAAACAAGCAACCTTTTTATGCTCATTAATTATGAGAACAGATGCCCTTCGTTTTTCATGAACTTCTTGGTGACATGAATTTATTCATGTCATTAAAGAAAGAAGATATGTATAACCTGGGGGACCAAGACTACATTTTCTCCTGAAAAACTTTGGTTGTGGCCAAGAATTCCTTCAGATAGGCTACAGGGTAATCTGCAGTGTTACAAAATGGAACAATTATTAAATACCAGACAAAGCATCATATACATAGTTAAGTAATTTAATTCTTATTGAACCAAATCAGATTTGATTTTGGCTTTACCCACTTCCTTGCTACAGCCCCAACCCAATTTTTGTTTAATTCGAAACTAAGTAGTGTGTTGGATTCCAGGGCCATATTATGTTGCTGAGCGTTGGCAGCATTATGAAGCAGGATTACAAGCTTCAAAAATGGTTTGGAGGAAGTATTTTAGATCTTGTGCAAACAAAACACCCCCTTTTCTCTCCATTAAAACAGCTAAAATAATGTTGCCGTTACTTTAATAGTCAGATTAATAAGTTAGGTTCTTAAAGCAGCTGCATCTTTTTTTTTTTCAAGATCTCCTAGAAAATAAAATTGTTTTCAGTCAAGGAGAAATGAAAGAAATGCAATGAAACACATCCTTCGTTTCTATCTTTAAAGAACTCATTTGTTCTAGGATGAGTTTCTTGCTCATTCCCAAGTGAGACTGACGCAAACATTTATAGGACAAAAAAAAAAAGGATTTTTTTCCCCTTAAATTAAATGCAGATCAGTGCAACACTGACAATTTGGAGGTCATCGTGCTGATTAGTCAACAAGTTTTTAATACAGGAAATAAGTCTTCAGGTTAATTGCTGGTGATAGGAACAGAAATCAAGAATATTAAGTTTGTTTGTTTGTTTGTTTGTTTATCTATCCTATTTCTAAACTGCCTATCTCCCTCAGAGATATCTAAGAGGTAGCAATCTCCCTAAAGTTTGCTGCTCGGGTGAGTTGATCTTTGTCTAGTAGTGCATTGGTGGTAGACAGGTTGGAACTACATTGAGTTACCTATTAATGGTTGTAAATATTTTTTGTAGGTGGCTCCACTCAAAGCAGGGTGAGTATATTGTACTTCAGCAAGCTGTGCTGGGATTAATATATAAAAAAGAAGAATATATTTTTAGTGATGATGAATCAAAATGTTAAAAAAGTCAGGAGCTGTTTGAGATTCTTTAGAATCCTAATCTCTGCAGGATTGTTAAAGTTGTAGAAAGTATGAAAAAAAGGTTAGATATTGGAGACCCAAAAAAGCAATGTTTAGTACTGTACTTGGAAAACAGGATGTATTAGCAGACTAAATTCCAACAAAAACTGCAGAAGTTAAGGAATACAAAATGGCCTGTTATTAATGGCCTATTATTAGGCTGTTCAACAACAGCCTAATCAGGGGACCCCCAAGGAGAAAAAAACACCCCCATCAAAACTGACAGGACAAGCTATTGTATATAAATAGTTAACAAATCCCATTTTCTTCTAGCACTAAAGATGTTACCTAGCCAGGTAATGAAATGTCTGCAAGAAAACAACCAAACTAGCAGCAAGGACTCCACTGGCCTATCATTTTTTTAAAAAATAAATTCATTTTACACATAAAGTATATATAAAAGTACATATGTTCTAAATCTTTAAATAAAATAGACATATTTTCTGTTAGTAAGACAAAAAATACAAAGAAATACGGGAGATTTTCAACATGGTAAAGACATTCTTTACTACTTGTCAAAAATTAGGCACTGGGAAATATTCCAAAGAGATTCTGGGACAAGAATTCAACTCCACTCTTCAACATTGGACAAGACCATTCTTCTCTTTCTAAGTAGGTCTTTGACTATCCAATACAAATGTTGGAATACAGTTACCATCATCTTAGGTTGAATGGAACTGACAAGAATTGCAGTCTTAAGACTTCTGGAAGGCTACAGATTGGAGAAGTCTGACAGGTCAGCCTACATAATTTCATTTAATTTAGATAAGATACTTTTCAATAAAATCTTTGTAGGTATAACACTATTCAGTTTTTGAGTTTCATCCAAACAACAGGCTGTGCTTTGAGAAATAAAGGTACTTTAAGGATAAATCTAATCTCTTCATTATTTGTTGAAACCCATATTGAGACCAAAAAATTAAACTGCATTTTCCAAGGAAGCCATCAGCCTGCATAAAAAGGAAGGTAGTGACTCATGGGAAAATGAGCTATTCTCTAATAAATAGCCTAGCCCCATTTTATGATGGGCACTTCTGGCTTATTTTATAGAAAGAAAAAGTGTTTTTTCCATTAGTGAATTTTGCAGTACCTTAATGATGTTTATGCCTATAGCAAATGTGGTCTTTGATCCCTTAGCTTCGCCCACATTCTGCAGAATTTAATGTTTTAATTGCTTTTCATAGAAAAGGTGGTGTTTTCTACAATACATGCAAACTTTGATCCTGTTTCCCCCCCCCCCAAGTAAATGACACAGCTTTGATGAAGTACAGATGAATTGGAATTAAGGAGTTTGTTAGGTAAATTCTTTCCAAACTAGGGTGAGATAAGGGCAGACCTCCCATATTTCCGAAGTGCTATGGGTAGATGTATGGATTTGAGCATCTGGCATTTGAAATTTTCTTTCTGTAAATGGACGGTTGTCTTGGAAGGGAATTAAAGCAAGTTATTTGTGCTTGGATCACCTGGGTGTGGGGGCTTGTTAGGACTACCCGCAACCCAAACCTTAACACAGTTCTTTACTGATGAACCTTGAGGATGCTACTGTAGATAAAGAGCAAGTCATACAAGATCTCGCAATATTGAACAGGACCAGGGGTGGGTTCCTCCCAGTTCGGACTGGATAACCCGAACCGGTAGCGATCCGCTGGTGACGTCACAGATCCGGTTCGGTCGGTGCCGGTCCGTGGGCGCCGCCATCTTTTTTTTGTGAATTTTTTACTGTTTGGAAGGTTTTTCCTATTCTGCTGCTTGAAAAAGGGCCCTCCCGCCGGCCCCCGGGTTTATACTGACCTTTATTCCTTGCCCGAAGCACAGCTGATCAGCTCCTCAGCTGTGTTTCAGGCTGATTGCCGCTACTGAGCATGTGCAGAAGCAAAATTGTGCGAGGGATCGCGCAAAACATCGCGATGCGAACCGGTGGGGAAGGTAAGTGGAACCCACCCCTGAAATGGACAGTTGTCTTGGAAGGGAATTATTTGTGCTTGGATCACCTGGGGGTGGGGGCTTGTTAGGACTACCCGCAACCCAAACCTTAACACAGTTCTTTACTGATGAACCTTGAGGATGCTACTGTAGATAAAGGAGCAAGTCGTACAAGATCTCGCAATATTGAACAGGACATACAGTTAAATAACAAGGCAAAGAATATGGGGTGGTTTGGAATTAAGAAGTAATAGGATATACATCTGTTTGTATCAGAACCTCTTCCATTCAGCATCCTAGCCTACCACAAGAGTTCAGTGATAACATTTTGTCTTCTTTCTTTATATTTCATGGAAGTTTCTTTTTAAAAAGTTTTAAGCTTAAAAATATACATATCTGGTTTTTTTTAAAAAAATTAATTTAATTTAGGAAAGCATGTATTTGTGAGCAATTCAAACCAGTAATTCTCACCAGCTGCAGCAATGAAAGGTAACTCTAACTTTTCCATGGAGATTTAGAAGTCAACTGCAGATGTCCTCACACATGTATATTAGGATAAAATGGATCTGCAAGTCATTATATTCCATGTGATAAGGAATGTGATAAGAAAAAAAGTGGATATTTTTGGGAGTAAAATATGTTTGGTGCTACAAATCTTTTCTAGATCTGTATATTGTTGCTAGGGGCATCCAGAGAGGTAGTTCTGGAAAGGAAAGATAGCAGTCATGTGATCAAAGCCACACCCATTTTTAATAGGTGTTGATGCCTGCCCACCTTGCTGAAATTATTGAGCATTTTGATAAATTTGTTCTCTTGCAAGGATCTGCAAAACTTCATAGGCTTCCTGTGAGCAAAAGAGCCAAGCACATTTTCAAGGACAGTGTCTTCCCTAGAGTAGGGAACCCTAGCTAAGAAATCCTGCTTTCTAACCCATGGGGAAGAATCTCAAGGAGGGCAGCAGC
>QLTV01002691.1:2457093-2467749 GCA_003457575.1 Thermophis baileyi
GGTCTAGCGAATGTTTTGTATGCTCTAGTTAGCAGTGTAATGTTGCCAGAGAAGAAGCTACGCAGGATTAAGTTGATTACTCTTAGTGCCTTTTTGGCAATGTTGTTACAGTGAGCTTTGGCACTTAGATCATTAGTTATGAGTACTCCAAGATCCTTGACAGAATGAGGGTCGTCTACAAGGTCGTGTCCTCCAAGCTTGTATTTTGTGTTCTGATTCTTTTTGCCAATGTGTAGGACAGAGCATTTGTTGATAGAGCTTTGAAGTTGCCACTTGTTTGACCATTATGATACATAGACAAGGTCTTTCTGAAGGGTAGTAGAATTGTCTGTGGTGTTAAATAGTTTGACATCATCGGCGAAGAGAACGCAGTTGCTTATAATGTGATCACAAAGGTCATTTATGTAAAGTATGAAGAGTGTTGGTCCTAGAACGCTGCCTTGAGGGACACTACTATTGACAGGTGCAGGATTTGATAGAGAACTCTCTATTTTAACCACTTGTTGTCTGTTTGACAGGAACGCAGTTATCCAAAAAAAAAAAAAGAAAAAAATTAAAGAAAAAAAAAGATCTTTAGCAGATAAAACATCTAAAGGCAACACAGTGTTCACCTGTCAACCACCGAAATCCAATGGAAATCTGCTGAATAGCTTTAGAATGATAATTGATTGTTAGGGGTAGAGGCTTGGTATTACAGAAATGCTGAAAATAAGGTTGCATCTGCTTTCAAGATCACAAAAGCAGTTCCAAAAACGGGGTGGGGAAAGGAGGGGGAGGAAAGAAAAAAGTCACTATTTTAAAATAAATAATCTCAGCAGTATCATCTAACACACACACACACACACACACACACACACACTTGCTTTCTTTGACATACATACATGCATCTATCCTAGCAGCTCTTTGTTTCCTGTCCAGTATTTCTCAGAGCAAAATGCACAAAATTGCACAATAAACGTGGAGGTCTAATTCTCCTTGCTAGAAGATTAATGTGCCGTTCATTAACTTAATTAAATCAATTGATGTTACTTTCAGTTAAAATGTGCCCCTAATAGCATAATCCTAACCCGGCTTTATTTACTGGGAAATGATGACATATAATCATATAATACAGACACACACAATTTATATTAAATTATGTCAGTTAAAATACCCCTGTGCATGAATTATTTTAAAGCACAGGATGGGAAGATTGAATTAACCCTATTATGAAAAAGCTTCCTTTATCCGTTTTCTTCCTTTCCATTTACTCACTCAATGCATTTCCTTCTGTTTACTCTGAATGAAGCAACCAATATTCTATAGTCCATAATTTTCCAGTGTTAAAAAAGTACAGATCTAGTTGTTTTCTTTTTCAGTATGTTTCTGCAAAACAACAACAACACCATCATTAAAGAATATATTCATGTTTTAATTTTTGTGTATAATTCTTCCTAATAGAAAATTTGTGCATTGGAACCTGAAGGCCGGTTGAAAATGGACATGGTCCTAATAAAGGCTGATGCTCTGCTTCAGTGTATCAGTGAGGAGCAAAAGCATGAAATATTATCCAGGCTAAAGGATGTTAAAGCCATGTGGGAAGAAACAGCCATATACATTACTCATTGTCACAGGTAAGATTCCCAAGTGCCCCCCATTAGGTCTCCCACCAATGGCTTTTAAGAGTTTGCTGCTCAGAAAACTCTTAAGCCAGACAGAAAATGACAATTTTGTCCACCTTTGTTACCACTTTCTGAAGATTCTGGTTGGTTTTCTAGTTTGCCCATGAAAAACGTATCTGCTCTAACTA
Source organism: Thermophis baileyi (assembly GCA_003457575.1). NCBI lineage: Eukaryota > Metazoa > Chordata > Lepidosauria > Squamata > Dipsadidae > Thermophis > Thermophis baileyi. The sequence goes on from QLTV01002691.1 coordinate 2,458,883, forward strand.
GGTGAAGCTGGATGGGTAGCAAGTAATCATGGCAAATGAAATCTAATCCTTAGAGATTTATCCAGAGATAATATCGCAGCATAATAAATCGGTTTAAATCATTTCAAATGGTTCTAATACCTGTTTTCCGACATCTAGATTCCCTTGAAAAAGAGATAAATACGACATAAAGGGAGCATTTGACGCCATGGCATCCTCCTGATCTTTATTTAACAAATGGGGATGCCTGCACTTTTTTTTATATACTATTCTGTATGATGGAAGAAGGTGAATTGTGATAATTGCACTGGGAATAAATATACAATAAGAATACAAAGAACCATTGGTGCATTAGCCCAATCTTGGCACTACCAGTATTTATAAAATTGTAAAAGATGGCTATTCAAGCAGGAATTTGGTAATTAGGTATGTGATAATTACATACAAACACAGCAAATAAGGTGGGATGCTCACCTGGGGAGGATGTCTTGGGATTCCATATATAACAACATCAACTAACTATGGTTGAGGCCAGCAGAGGAGCAAGAACCAGAACTCTGTATCTCCCTTGACATCTGAAGTGGTGAAGAAGAAGAAGAAGAAGAAGAAGAAGAAGAAGAAGAAGAAGAAGAAGAAGAAGAAGAAGAAGAAGAAGAAGAAGAAGAAGAAGAAGAAGGAGAAGAAGAAGAGAATGGAATGGAATGGAATTCAGCAAGGTTTCTCTTCCCCACCCCCATTTGCTCTTCTATAGAAAGAGAGAGAGAGAGAGAGCGAGAGAGAGACAGGGAGGAGGGGGGAGGGGGGGAGGGAGAGGGGGAAGAGGGGGGGGGAGGGGGGGGGGGGGGGGGGGAGGAGGAGGAGGAGGAGGAGGAGGAGGAGGAGGTGGTGGTGGTGGTGGTGGTGTCTGGGACTTTATGAAATTAATTTGAATAAATGTTTGTGATTTTATAGACTATATTCTTATTTATTTTGTAATACGTTATAAGTTTTATTATTAGCCACATTTATGTAGGAATTTCAGGCAGTAAATTTCCCAGTACTACTGAGATACCAAGGAATGGTCCAAGGTTCTTCTCCGTGCAAAGCATGCAATCTCTTAGTTTGCTATGAATGCCTTTAACTTTATAGGCACAGGAATAACAAGTCATATTTTCCCAATTCCAAAATTATAGCCCATCAGAAAGGAAAGAAATACAAACTGTAGTAAAGGAAGAAGATGCCCATGAATTCTTCAAGGCTTTTTTGCACAGCATTAGATCATGGATTAATGTGATGACTAAAGCTAAGCTCATTCAAAATCTCTTTAAAAAATTGAAAGAACAGTAATATGAGGGACAAGTACATGTGCTGGAACTGGAAAGCAGCCATCGTGGTAGCATTTACATGGAACAGGTTGAGGGCCGTGGACATGGCAGAAACTGGTCCATGCAAGCAAGAGAAGCCCCATCTATAGGAGGCAGGCAGCTCATGAAACCATGCCCCCTCCGGTCCGTGGAAAAACCTTTCTCCATGGAACCGGTCCCTGGTGCCTAAAAGTTTGGGGGCCACTGCCTTAAACGAATGCCATATTTTGATGTTGGAATGTATTGGCAAGTACCATTTATATTTTGTAGACTATCTAGTTTAGTGCCCTCTGGATACAGACTATCACCTGCTACTGGTCATACTATCTGGAGATGATGTAATGATGTAGTACTGGTCATACTATCCAGAGATGATTCTCTTTAATGTTGGAGAAGGCAGAATTAATGTACCTAGCTGTCTTTTTTGTTCCAACAGCCGCATTGAGTGGGTGTGGTTGCATTGGAGTGAATACTTGAAGGCCCAGGATGAATTTTACACCTGGCTTCAAAACATGAAGGTGACCTTGGAACCTGACATAGAGTTGCAGCTTGGCTTAAAGGAGAAGCAGTGGCAGCTTAGCCATGCTCAGGTCCTACTGAAAGATGTTCAGAATCGGTCATCTTTGCTGGATCGGCTACTAGAGGAAGCCATATCTCTGTATAACCGGATTGGAGATACAAGTGTTGATGAAGATGCCAGGGAAAAGATGAAGGAAGAATATGAAGAAATCAAGAATGAAGCAGAGGTGAGAAAAATTTGGAGTGAAGGCCGAATAGAAGAGCAAAGTAGATGTTGCAGTAGGTGTCCTCTGCTCCTGTCCAGTATATTTAATTCCCCCCCCCAGCTGTACAGATCAGCAAATTCCCTTTTGTTTTGATCGGGAGTTGCAGATGTTGGTAGAGATCATATGATTTACCATGCTTCTCTTTGGCCCTGATGGTTGAGTAAACCACAGTGCCCAGGTTCACACATACTTTACAAATCATAAAGATTATATTTACACATTAAACTGAGCCACATAAATCAGTTGGTGGGTTGAGGGCTGAGGCAGGCAAATTTGATCAGGATAGACATGGGCTCTTTTCTATGTGTTCTTTTCTCGTGCTTATTAAGTATTTTAGGCCTCTTGTAAATAATGGCCTTTCCTCTCTTAAGCTGAGCAGTTTTAATGCTTCAATTGAATACCAGCTAGGAGTAACATGCATTCTTCCACCCTACTAATAAAGAGTATTTTCACTGTTCTGCCTCCATTCTTCTCAGTTTTGTCAATTGTACTACTGAAATATTTCCATATCTTTGTTCCACCTCTGTTCTCATTACATCTTCAGCTATGCATAGCCTAAAAACTTGGGTGACAATTTATTATTACAATAATCTCTCTATATATAAAAGCCAAATACCACTCACTCATCACGAAATCTCCAGAACTGTAAAACCTACAAACTTGAAACTTGGCACGTATATTCCTCTTGGCTTCTAGGTGCTCGCTAAGAGAGGATTTTTCAAAATGACCATAAGATCATTAGTATTTCTTATACAGTATTATATTAACACACTCTGATGCTAAGGAGTTAGACGTTCTACTCCCCCTCCCCACCTGAAAACTCTGTTCCAACTGCTAGTTGCCTTATATTAACATGCTCTGATGCTACCCCTTCGTTAAACTGGGCGTGGGCATGGCCAGCGCATGACTCATCCAGCCTGCGGGCTGGAAGTTTAGACATTCTACTCCCCCTCCCCACCTGCAAAGAACTCTGTTCCAACTGCCAGTTGCCTTATATGAACATGCTCTGATGCTAAGGAGTTACACATTCTACATAAATTTTCAAGCTTTAAGTGTCAATGTATCAAGCCCAATAGTAACTACTCATTAATTTTCAAGTTTTAACTGTCAATTTATCAAGCCCGATCACATAGTTTCGTAGCGAAGCACGGGTATCCAGCTACTAGTATTAACATGCTCTGAAGATAAGGAGATACACATTATACATAAATTTTCAAGCTTTAAGTGTCAATGTATAAAGCATGATCATAACTACTCATTAATTTTCAAGCTTTAACTATCAATTTATCAAGCCCGATCACATAGTTTCGTAGCGAAGCACGGGTATCCAGCTAATAGTACTGTATAAATAATTAGTAGAGACAGCCTCTCATTCTACCTTTAGTTGGAATATCAGTGGTATTTCAATATTTAGACACAATCTAAATTAGTAGAAAGCTTTTGCCATAAGCCTTTCATTTGGAACCAGATCCAAATGAAAGGCTTAGGGCAAAAGTTGTCTACTAATTTAGAAATATTTCATAGTATAGGTGACAAAACTGAGAAGAATGGAGATAGAACAGTAAAAATACTCTTTATTAGTAGGGTGGAAGAAAACCTTTTTTATTGATCACTTAATGAATGGGTAAGATTATTGATAGACATGTTGAGTAGAAAATCAGGAACAGTCTAAACATTTTGCAGTATCTGGATGCATGATGTCATACTATTCTGAATCTCATTATTGGTTTCTCTCATCTGTTTATTTTCACATTTCAGAGTGAACCTAGACACAGGAATAATTTATATACTGCTTAGCCTCTTGCTCATCCTTCCAAATAACTTCTAAAGCTTCTAAATCAAATTGGGATACCACATCTGTCTTGGGTTTAATTTTAAACCTTCCTCCCAATCACATAATCCCCTAAATCTTTGAGTCATAGAGACATTTATATGAAATTACTTTCATATTTTATATAATGGACATAATAAAGTTACCACTACAACTCTGGCCCAAATATGAAAGCAAATAATGAGAAGAACCATTACGATCTGCATGTTTTGAAATGTATGCAGTTAAGAGGAGGCAACCATGACTGAAAAGAAAATATTCATTTGCTAACAAATTTATTTTTTGCCTAATTGTTGCATTGGTTACACTTGAAGAACAGTTACAGAACTTTACTCTTTGGTTTTCCAAGGCTCTTATTGTACATTGTGTTCCAAAGAAAGTGGTGTTCCTGATGCACAAAGCACAAATCATTCTTTGTGATACATTAATTCAGATTTATGGTTCATAATATCCTTTCTGTAGAGCACTCTTTGAGGTGGTTCCTGTGAAAAATACCGTAGTCCCTATTCTTCTGACTAATGATTCATTGTATTTCCAAAACACTCCATTTTCAATAATGATAATTGGTATTGAGAGACACCAAAATGTAGTTTCTTGGCTTTAAATTAACCTTGCTAACATTTTATTTTTGTACTTTATTTTTATTCTAATTTTAGAAAGGTAAGTAAATTATCCTTATAAACAAAGAGATACACCAGAAAGAAAGGGGGGTCAGGAGGAAAATGTTTGAAACAATTAAACAGAAAAAGAGCAAATCACAAGCAGGGTTTTTTTCCTGTTAAAATTCATAGCTTTTTTTTTTTACTTTCTGTCTATTTGTACCAATTCAGTGGAGCCTCATCCCTCAGAAATGAAACAGATCTACACCGAATTACAGTTTAGAGATACCCTAAAATATGTTTTAGTCATAAAGAAAACCTGGATAGTATTGTAACAAATAATTCCTTTTTCTTTTTGCTTTTCAACTCTGCTTATAGTCTGTCAGTTGCAGGGATTAGTCTGTCACTTGCAGGGATCCTGCATTGCTCCCTTCTCATGTTAGCAGTGCAAAATTTTAAACAGCCTTTGCTATTTATTTATTTGTTTGTTTGTTTGTTTGAATTTATGAGCCATCCCAAACTCCAGAGGACTCTGTGAAATCCCTTCTCCAGGATTAGGACCCTTGGTGTGAGATGGAGAAGTTCTCAACTGTTTTTTTCTCCTGTCAGTTGCAATGAAAATATCCTCTCCCCCCCCCCCCCCGCCCAAATGGTCTGAGGTGAGAAGGGGAGAGCCATTCCTACCAATGGAAGGCTCTCTCTCCAGAGCCTAATAGCAGATTTTGGAAAGAGCATTTTTATCTAACACATGGCAGAACAAGTTTTATTCCTCTTTTATTCCAATTGCAGTCACAAGCAATTGGGGCATTCACAAGAGGGTGTCAAAAAAGTCAAAATGCTGGCTTCACTCATGCAGTTGTGGCTGCCACCTTGACTTTTTTTTTACACTCCCCAAGAACATCCCTATCTGCAGTTGTCTTCTGGTTGTAATCTATATATATAAAAGTGAAATACCACTCACGCATCATCACGAAATCTCCAGAACCTTAAAGCCTACAAACTTGAAACTTGGCACGTATGTTCCTCTTGGCTTCTAGGTGCTTGCTAAGAAAGGATTTTTTGAAATGACCATCAATCATTAGTATTTCTTATACAATATTATATTAATTAACATGCTCTGATGCTAAAGAGTTAGACGTTCTACTCCCCCTCCCCACCTGAAAACTCTGTTCCAACTGCCAGTTGCCTTATATTAACACGCTCTGATGCTACCTCTTCGCTAAACCGGGCGTGGGCATGGCCAGCGCGTGACTCATCCGGCCTGCGGGCTGCGAGTTTAGACATTCTACCCCCCCCACCTGCAAAGAACTCTGTTCCAACTGCCAGTTGCCTTATATGAACATGCCCTGATGCTAAGGAGTTACACATTCTACATAAATTTTTAAACTTTAAGTATCAATGTATCAAGCCTGATCGTAGCTACTCATTACTTTTCAAGCTTTAACTGTCAATTTATCAAGCCCAATCACATAGTTTCATAGCGAAGCACAGGTATCCAGCTACTAGTACTATTATAAAGAGAAGAGAGTAACTCAGAAAAAATTAAATCTACCTCTGCTTGTAGTCTTGCTAATATTGAGGTCTGAATGGAACTTCTATATTCCAAGGCAGTATAGCTGGAAAACATTGGAGGAGAGTTATTGCCTTACTGGCTTGTCAGTAAGTTGCCACCGTAGAAAACTGGCTGCTGGATATTTGATAGGTCCTTGGTCTCATCCAGAAACCTTCTCTCTTGCCTTTAGCAGAAAATTATGCAATTGATGAGGAGTGTTCGCTAACCCTGGAGCTACACTAATACTGGTTTGCATGTTTGCATATTTGCCCTGAGGGAACTGCCTGTATAGTTTTCTTTATATTGTCCCACAAAAGGGGGGGGGAATTAAAAAATTTGAATAACTCACAAGGGCCCTCTAGTGGAACATTACATTGAAAAACCTGCAGAGATAATGCATATTGAACTGTGTATTTTTTCTTAAATGTTTTCTATGTTATTTCCTACAAGTATTTTAATTTTCAATATAGTACTTAAAATGCTGTCATTAATGAGAAGTTGGCTTACTAAACCTTTCTTCCAGCACTATCTTTCTTCCTTGAAAAAGAAATGAAAGTCTTTAAAGTATTGTATTTACTTAATTAAATGCTAAATAATTACAGTTCGCTTGGACCTGGGATATGTTAACTGTTTCAAATTCCTGAAAACAACCATATGACATATGAGAAGAAAAGTTCTTTGTGCTCTGAGTTTATAAAAAAAACAAAGCAGTCTTTCCCTTTGGGATATTTCTCTTGTTTCAGAGAAGAGTGATGTTACTTGAAAAGATAACAACAGAGCACAAGCTATATAAGACCAATGTTGACCAGTTTCGGCTATGGCTGACTCAGCTAACTGAAAGATTAAACTGCTGCCTCAATCAAGAATCAAAGCTGCCAGCAGAAAATAGAATCAAAGCATTGCAGGTATTTGATTGCTGAAGTTATTTCTGTGAAGGTGTTGTTTTGCTAAGATGTTGGGAGTTCTGTTTTTTAAGCTGCCAGGAGCCTCTGCGGAGGAACCTTCCCCCCCCTAAATCAAGATGACTTCATTTGTGCAGTTGTAACCAACATCTTGATTTGTTTAATTTCCTTGAAACATGCCCATCATTTTCCCATAGGCAGGGACCTATGACTTACCCAATCCTGCTCCCTGCACTACTTGTATTAACAGGGAATCGGTCAAAAAACACCAGTTTTTCCTCCCATCGAATGAAAAATCATTTGTAGAAAATGATTTCTAAATGTAGATTCCTCCAGAGATACTTTTATTTTTAAAGAATTGTGCTGTTTTTTGCACGCTGTTTTACAGTTTACTGAGCAGAAGTTTAAAGCTCCTGGAACTTCTTTCTGCTCCAGCAAAATCCAAAGAATGGTAATATCCAGGTTGATTATTTATTTATTTAATTTAATTTATTTATTTATTTATTTAGTTTGTCAAAACATGTATGAGATAACAGGTATAAGTATAAACATGGACATGAACACAGGAAATGGGTACGAATAAATGGGGACAGTAGGACAGGGATGGTAGGCATGCTGGTGCACTTATGCACGCCCCTTACAGACCTCTTAGGAATGGGGTGAGGTCAATGGTAGACAGTTTAAGGTTAAAGTTATGGGGGTTTGAGGATGTAACAACAAAGTCAGGTAGTGTATTTCAGGCATTGACCACTCTGTCGTATTTTTTGCAATCAAGTTTATCGAGTTTGGAGCGGTTTACTTTGAGTTTGTATCTATTATTGTATTATCCGTGTATTATTGTGGTTGCAGCTGAAGTAGTCATTAATGGGTAGGACGTTGTAGCAGACAATTTTGTGTACTAAGCTTAGGTCAGACCATAGGCGGCGTAGTTCTAGGTTGTCCAGGTCCAAAATTTCAAGTCTGGTGGCATAAGGTATTCTACTGTGAGCAGAGGAGTGGAGGACTGTTCTCATGAAATACCTTTGGACTCGAATAATAATAATAATAATAATAATAATAATAATAATAATAATAATAATAATAATAATAATAATAATAATAACAATAACAACAACAACAACAACCACAGTCACAATCACAATCACAATCATAATCAAGATACAAAAATCCACTGACAATCCAAACTGCCGACTTGCAACGACAAAGTTGAAACTTTCACACTTAATATGTGAGTGCAGCAAAATCGTGCAAACTGATTACAAAGCTAGACATGATCGAGTTGCTAAATTAGTCCACTGGTCATTATGTAAAAAATATGACATACCTGTATCCGAAAAGTCATGGGAGCACAAAGTGGAAAAAGTTACTGAAAATGAGACAGTGAAGATATTATGGGACTTTCAAATACAGACAGATCGTCATTTAGAACACAACACAAATTAGACAAAAAAACACGGATTAGACAAAATTTTATTTGGCCCGGAAGAAAAAATGATTTCGAAATTATATAATTTTCAATTGCAATTCAAATTAGAGGAAGAAGTGGTTAAGGGGACAATGATCGCATGGGCACAAAATTTTGGGTATACAATTAATTTGATAGAATGGGAAAAAAATTGGGAAATAAACTATAAATTGACGTTAGCAGCATCATATAAGGAAAATATTTACAAAATGTTTTACCGCTGGCACCTACCCCCGGCACGATTGGCAAAGATGTTCCCGACAGTGTCTGCAAAATGTTGGAAATGTAAGAAGGAGCAAGGGACCTATTATCATCTCTGGTGGACATGCCCTAAAATCAAAATATTCTGGAATAAAATAAGGAACTGGTTGGAAGAAATCATACAAAAGACAATTGATTTGAAGACGGAAT
>QLTV01002691.1:2468304-2522814 GCA_003457575.1 Thermophis baileyi
TGATGTATATAATAATAATAATAATAATAATAATAATAATAATAATAATAATAATAATAATAATAATAATAATAATAATAATAATAATGATGATGATAATAATTGTCCAAGAATTTTACAAAACACATCAAGAAATTGTCCTGCAATAACACCAGGGGAACTGCAAAAAACTGTGCTACTTGGAACATCATATATTTTAAGAAGATACTTGGTTGATACCTAGGACCCTGGCAGCAACCCGTATCAACCATTAACACCAGTCAGTGATACTTGTGACACTTTTAAATGTTCAGTTGACTGAGTTTCATGTTTAATGAATAAAAGAGATAATAATAATAATAATAATAATAATAATAATAATAATAATAATAATAATAATAATAATAATAATAATAATAATAATAATAATAATAATAATAATATATTACTGGAAATGCGTCAAAAAGTACCTTTACGTCCATATTAAAGAATAATAAATGTGAAACATGAAATATAAAATCAAATTTGAATTGATTTTTCATTTGTGTTTTTAAATTGTCTGGATTTACTATAGCCATGAGATCCAGTTTATTAGAATTTGGAAGTTTTGCCCTGCCTTCAGAGGCTGAAACTCTGTTACCATAAGATATAAAATATAGAACATTCTTGAAAATATTTCTGGAATCTTTTTTTCCTATATCTACATGCCTACCATCCCAATCTTGTAAGAATTTTTGGAACTAGTCAGAAGCATACTTAGAACGGAGTAAGCAACATTGTGAGCCATAAGTTGTTGGACAAAATGATTTTTTAAGGAACGGAGTGTGGTGTGAAAGCAGTTAAACCAGTCTTTGAGATATATAAAATTCGCTTCTTTATATGATACTTAATACAGAGTTCATTGTACAAATGCAAAGAGGAGGAGAAAACCAAACTATATGTTAGGGATGCTAACCCAGGAAGACTAGAAGCCAATATGGCTGGTGGGATCTGCAAGCTTAATACACACTTGTGTGTTTTGTGTGCACTGCTGACAAGCACATGCGTAGAGCGATGTTTGGTGATCAGTCCAGTTCATGTATTATATGTATTGAGTGGGATCATTGTATATGTATGGAAGTTCTACCCAAGCTATGTTTGACCATATTTATTATGTTACATTCAGTGGTGGGATTCAATTTTTTTTATGACGGGTTCTGTGGGCGTGGCTTGGTGGGCGTGGTGTGGCTTGGTGGGTGTGGCTTGGGTGTGGCAGGGGAAGGATACTGTAAAATCTCCATTCCCACCCCACTCCAGGGGAAGGTTACTGCAAAATCCCCATTTCCTCCCGATCAGCTGGGACTCGGGAGGCAGAGAATAGATGGGGGCGGGGCCAGTCAGAGATGGTATTTACCAGTTCTCCGAACTACTCAAAATTTCCGCTACCGGTTCTCCAGAACTGGTCAGAACCTGCTGAATACCAGCTCTGGTTACATTGGGAATGTTGCCATTTCTGTCAGCAGGATATTGTATTGATTCAAAAATAAAGAATTATTGTTGCCAAGTCCTAAGTCCTACTGAATTGCTAGCAGTCGGGGATTTTATGTGACCTCTAGATATTTTTATTTTAAGTTATATCTTGTTTTGATGAATGGACCAAGCATTTAGAAGTGCTTCATTTCTGAAGATAATAGTATCATACAAATGTGTAATAATATCAGAAGTGGTCAGGCACGCTGAACTGGTAAAGGGAGAAGATGCACATATTGTTCCCCAACAGAGATGTGACATAAATCCAAGAACCACTGTTGCCTGATCCAGCCTGGGTCTGGTGGATTCATGGTTATGACATTCCTGGCATGATGGCCATTCAAAAGAATTTGGGTAACTAGGCACAAGGCATGCTGGCCTTTTCTTGTGTCCATAAGCAGCAATGCATAGTGGATTTATGCTGTTTCAGCACATTTTCTACATGTGTGATTGGAAATCACTTACTTTGCAACTCTTTTCTCCTGCAGGATATTACAAAGGATGTAAGGAGTGGAGAAAAAAAATTGAAACACCTGGAAGCACAGTCTATAGATGTGATGCAAAACACCTCTCCCCTGGGGGCAGAAAAGATGAAGGCTGAGCTTGAGGAGCTGAAAAAACTCCTGGAGAATATAAAGCTAGTGAGTGTGGACGAAGAGGAGAAACTGCTGAAGAGCCTTCAGTCCGAAAACACCTACCACACCCAGGCCAGGGTGCTCGAAACTGACGTTCAAGAATTCCGTAAAAGGCTGCAAAGACTAGGAAACCACTTTGAAAAGGATGATATTGTGAGAAGTGATGAGGCTTTAATTTCTCTATGGAGAGAATACATGGTGAGTATTTATTGGACAGTAACCAACTAGGAACAAAGGCAGATGGTCACACAATAAAATGACAGTGAAATTAAAGCTTGCTCGTCTATGCAGATGCAATTACATTAAAATAAATGGTTGAGACATCTTCATGCCAACATTTTAATGGGTCCCAATGAATTGTGCCCTTATCCAGGATGTTCCATTTCATTGGAACAGGCATCCTTTGTTCTATTCCCACTAAGAAACTGATATTAACATGAGGCAATCCTAGGTCTTTTTTCTTGTTTCCTAAATTTTGTATAAATGTTGGTGGAAATAAGTCACTTTTACCTGTAGTTAATTTATGAAATAATGAATAGCAATAGCAATAGCACTTAGACTTATATACCGCTTTACAGTGCTTTACAGCCCTCTCTAAGCGGTTCACAGAGTCAGCATATTGCCCCCAACAATCTGGGTCCTCATTTTACCCACCTCGGAAGGATGGAAGGCTGAGTCAACCTTGAGCCGGTGAGATTTGAACCACCGAACTGCAGCTAGCAGTCAGCTGAAGTAGCCTGCAGTGCTGCACTCTAACCACTGTGCCACCTCGGCTCTATTATGAAAGACGCCATTGTTTGTTTCCTCTTAAACTTTCAACACAAGCTGATGAGTTTTCTTCAGTTGAGGTTTCGGGATGTTTTTAATCTATGATTTTTATGAAGCATTAGGATGGGAGAAGTTGCCACTATAAGTTTGCTTTTATTGTGAAATGTATATTTATGCTATATTGTGACTATGTTTTTATTTTTATAAGATGTTTGGAGTGTGAATTTAATTGTAGATTTTATGCAAGTTAAAAAAAAACACAGCTATGTATGTCAAAATTTCTTGACAATAATTTTGTTTTTAAGGCAACAAAGGCAAACCTTACAGCAGAAGAACCAAAGGCTGAGAAACTGAAGATTCAGCTGAAGGAGTTGTTCAAATTTTCACAAGACTTGCAGCCTCTTTCTGATAGTGTGATCCATGCCATACGAGAACATCAAAGGTATTTTGCTGAAGGAAGTGGCACAATTCAGAATAAATGACAGCAGGGGATTAGGTAGCTCCAAAAATACATTTCAATGAAAGGACTGATATAGACAGTTTGTTTCAAAATTAAGAAATATAAATCTGAAAGGAGGCAATGGCAAATTACATCTCTTGACTTCCACTGGTCTTAAGGCGTATTTGAAATGAGATATGCCTTTTTTTTTTCCTTCTCAAAGCTCTAGGTGCCTTTTATATGTTTCCCTCACTTCTTGCAATAGTTAGTCTCACAATAATACTGTGGAGACAGGCTGAAAGATAATAACTGGCTCAAGTTCACTTGTGGTTGGATGGGGATTTAAACCTGGATTCTTCAGTCCCAATATGGACATACCATTGTGGAATTCTATTCAAATGTAGTTGGTTGCCATCCAGATTGGGATTTTTGTCCCCACATCACACGAAAGAGAAATTTGTAGAGGCGCGTCAAAGATCTCCCAGCCCTGGTGATAAGTTGCTCATTTTAACTGGCTCTCAGTTTCCAGGTGGAACATTATGAAATAACACCCATGTAAGAGGTAGAATGTAGGCACCAAAGTATGTGTATGAATGGAAAATAATGGAGTATTTTTCAGGTTAATCACTCCATAGTAATTCTGTCAGGAAGGGAATTTGGGCAGATGAAATACAAGGAAACATGCATCTGCTTTCAAATTGTAGCATTATGAGTTTTTTCCTGAAATGGTGGCGGGTCCCATCCATGATATAGATGATATAGAAGGAATGTTGATTTATTTCAGCTTTGAGATCTTACTCGTGGGTTGATTTTGTAGCTTTTCCTTACCAGTAGCTTTTGATTAGGGAAAGCTATAGTTGTACAACTACCAGTTTCCAAAATGAAACTCTGCCCAACTAGAAAAGTGGTCAGAAAACTAGAAAACTAGTTAGTATTGATAATACTAAGTCATCTTGAATCATCTTCTGAGAAATGTAAGAAATACTTATTATATCTGCTTTTTGCACTGCTATCTTGTTATGGATGATAGAATGGACAATGAAGACAGAGGAAAGGCAAAGGGAAGGAAAAATCATTCTAGTTAACTTTGTATCTTACTTTCCCTCCTGCTTTTTGTAAGTCTGGACATGGGAGGATTCTTTTAAAATGGAGCAAAATAATTGAATCACTGGCTCATGCTGTATAAGTCATTATCTTATTGTGTGTTGTCTTGTACTTTTGTAGATATGTACATATTATCAGAGGTGTTAGCCAAATGTTATGCAGGTAGCAACACTAATGATAAGAAGGCTTTTTCTCCATGTGTTCTTTGCTGATTTTTTCCCATGCATGTTTTTCTGGATAGACATAGTCCCCCCCTCCCGCTTCTAGCTTTACTAAAACATTTTTGCTTCCATGCTAAGTGCAGTCAGGAAATTATCTGCATAATCTTTTTTTTTTCAGATCTGGGAAAAGGGTTGTCAACATCTGGTTAAGGCACAGACAAATGTTTGCTTATATCTAAAAACTGGCTTTCTTGTGACAAGCATAGACTATTTTGGCAAGCTAAAAAGGCTTTCTGTTAATGAAATTAGTTACTGCAGGAGAAACATTAATTCAGAGTTAAGGAAGCAAGTCTGGGATTCGTGCCAATGAGGAAAAGTAAGAATGGAAAGTTTGAACATTTGCCACAGTAGAGATGACAGATCGTTGGTATCATCTTCCAAAAAAGCATTGTTTCATTTGTAGGAAATGATAATCTCACTAATGATTATGAAGAGACAGAAGAAACAACGGTGAAGGTAGTGATCAAAAGACTTGTGCTCTTCCAAAATTGCATTAAACATAAACTGTCCTTACAGGATAACTACTATCACAAGAGCATTATGGCATAATCCCTTTTCTATCGTTTTGTTTAACTGAAAACAAAACACATTTCCTAAGGAAAGCTTCATGTCTGTTTTCTAAAAACCTGTGTATTGGCCATTACTGCCTTCCAGGTCCCTTCAAGCCGGAGAATGAAATTAGAAATAAGCTGTGCCTCAGGTTGTGAGCCAGAGACACAAGCAGGTTGGAATTTTCAGCAAGTAAAAACAAGTTTTTTTCTTTTTCAGTCAGTGGATAGAAGGAGCCAGACACCTGCAGAGAGGATGAAATTAATTTTGTTCAGATGTAAATGTAAACCAGTATTTTTTTTTTGAACTAATACACAAACAGAATTCAACATGCCATCAGAGTTCACACAAAACATTGTTACCAGGTATGCTCAGAGGCAAACCGTGAATAACTTCTTAATACAAAATCACTAAAGAATGTGTTTAAACAGTAGCCAAAACTCTGCTTTTCGGAATTGAACCGTATTCATAACTACATTTCCTAGGTATTTTGCACCACACAGATTCAGGTATGGCTGGTTCATTCTAAAGAGAACATTTTCACAGTTCGTTAGTACTAAAATTAGCAGAAGAAGCCACAAAACACACCTGTTGACTCTGACAAATCAAAGTGACCTTTCCGCTTCATTGTGTCCCCTTTTTTTTTTAGAGTAGAATGGGGAAAGAAAAAGATCTCTCATCCCAACCTCATACTTTAAGTCCAATATTTTGTACATGCAGACAATAGAATGTATAGAAAGGGGGTATTCTACAATAAACAACATTGTGGCTGCACTTCTTGCTCCAGCTGCTAAGTTTTAACCTTGATCACATGCCTTATTGTGTAAACCCATCTCATTGGTGAGTGTATGATTCAATATTATTTCAGTAACCCACTAAATAAGTTAGTTCAAATGCAGACAAGATGTTGCACTCTGCCAGCCTAGCTAACTAGGGGATCCCAGAATGGCGAATACTGCTAAATTGGACTCCCTTGATACTTACTTAGTGTGCATATTTCTTGTTAATTGTTATTTGTAAATAAATTAGATAATGTTAATAATATGACTACATGGCTTAGTTTAAAGCTAGATTTCAGTGGTGTATGTCTTGAATTGTAAATACCTTAGGCCATCTCTGTAATTAAGGTGATACAAAGTCACACGAATAAATATCACCAAAAGCACTATGATCTTCATTGTTAAGGGAAAAATCCACCTTCTGGTAGTTAATTTCCCCCTTTAGTGTCTCAATTGTCTTTCTGCTCTAGGCCTGTAATAGATGGTGGGCGTGTGGATCTTAAAGTTGATCCTTAAGAGGCTATTGGGGAATCCTAGCTGCACAGCTAGCTTCCTGTAATTCCCTGCAGCAGGTGCAAAGAAAATGCATCTGGGCATCTAAAAACGGTTTTGTGGATTATCTGATTGGCAAAGGCAGCTGTGGAAAGAAGAAGCCAGGAGAATATAGGAAGCAGAAACAGAGCTGCTTTGTGTTAAGAAAGCAGATTACATGGGCAGACGTTTCGTCCCTTTCAGTCCACTTTGGGATTCACTTCTCCCTTCTGCGAAGCAAGAAATGAAATCCTTCATAATTCATTAATAAAACTTCATAACTTTGTTAATTTATTTTTGCAGTCTGAAGGGGAAAATGTTTAAATTGAGCACAGAGATCGAAACAGAGTTGAGGCAGCGCTTCCAAAATCCCCTGAGGGAGTTTCAGCTGTGGAAACCATCAGCTCAGCGACTCCTGGACACCACAGTCCATGTTTCTGATCCTGCATTGACAGATGCATTCCTGCGTCAGATGGAGGTGATGACTTTAGAACATTTGGAATCTTAAAGTCGATGTGTTCAGAAGCCAACACATAAAACAACACAGTAATCTTGTTAGAATTTCAGACTATTCTGTATTACTACTAGTATTGGAAAGATTTTTAGCCTGTACAACAACCATCACAATGTTAGGAGAACCTGTAAATTGTGAACATTCATATGCATCATTTTTCCTCATCCTGGTCAAATAGTGATCAGTAAGTAAATGTCAGTAAATATTTGAATACCAGGCTAATTTAACCTTCATCATAATAATCTTCGGCAAGTTTAACAATTTAGCATTGTACATTGAAATAAACAGTTGAAGAAAAAGATAAAAACATAGTAGTAAGACAAGGTTCTAGAAATCAAAAAACCCCTATTGGTATACTTTGTCTCTGTTATATCATTTATTTAGTAGTCTCACTAGAGACTGAATGATGGCATGTTGGAAATATGTGTATATGTCAGTGTCAATGTAAATATGTGCATAGAGATACAGTATATATCAGTGATGGCGAACCTATGGCACGCGTGCCACAGGTGGCACGCGGAGCCATATCTGAGGGCACGCGAGGCGTTGCCCTATGTCAGCTCCAGCGCGCATGCGCGTGCTGGCCAGCTGATTTTTGGCCTTCTTTTTGGCCGTTTTTGCTCTCCCCAGGCTTCAGGAAAGCCTCCTGAACCCTGGGGACAGCGAAAAACGTTCCAACGGTCCAACCAGAAATCCGGAGGCTTCAGTGAGGCCTGTGCGCATGCGCGGGGGGTGTGTGTGCATGCGTGGGGGGGCAGTGTGGGGGTTGTGCGCATGTGCAGGGGGAGGGCATTGCATTGTGGGTGTGGGCATGCGCGCGCATGCTATCGCACACGTGTGCACTCTTTTGGCACCCGAGCCAAAAAAAGGTTTGCCATCACTGGTATATATAGACACAAGCATAGAGATGTTACAGTATACTGTGTGTGTGTGTGTGTGTGTGTGTCTGTCTGTCTGTCTGTCTGTCTGTCTGTGCTTTGAATAAACATCATAGTGCCGTGATGGCGAACCTATGGCACACGTGCCACAGGTGGCACTTGGAGGTTTCTCTGCCGGCACACGAGCCGTCGCCCAGCTGAGCTCTGCACATGCCCACACGCGCCTCCCGCCGGCCAGCTGATTTTTGGGTCTCTGCAGCGCTGTTGTTTAATCAAAATGCAGTTAAAACACTATACAAGCCATCGAGAATATAACTATATCCAACAGGAACAGGAAGTGCCTCACAGGAGCAGATAGAAGTAAATCCTAGAGAGGCAGGAAATGCATCACTGAACAATGGAGATGAATGCTAGAGAGGAATAAAGCTGCATACAAGGCCGACATAACACCTGTAACAGAGTTGGCATGCGCGGGGGGGGGGAGCATGGGGGGTGCGGCTCTCCTCCCCCCGTGCCCCTTTTTTTGTCCCAGGAGGCTTCAGGGAAGCCTCTAGGCCCAAAATGGGACGCGGGGGGAGGGGGTTGCGTGCGCATGCGCAGGGGGCGCACGCATTGTATTATGGGTGTGGGCACGTGCACGTGTGCTGTCCTGCACGCACGTGTGCTTTTGGCATGCGAGGACAAAAAGATTCGCCATCACTGTCATAGTGTATCTCTAGTCTGGATCAAAACATTAGAATAACGCATAGTGGAAAAAGTTCAACATGCATTCACCCTAAATCACCCTTTGCTGCTAAATGCTTAAAAAGTTAACTCTCCCCTGTTAACAGTTGAAGCAAGTCAATTCCTCTACTTTGTCCTCCTGCCCACTTTGACATTTCTTTTTTATTTCTCCCTGAGTTGAAATGTCAATGTCCTGGAACCTCCTGGAACTCTGCAGATCCTCACGAGCTCACCAGGAAACCAGGATTTCCTTGGAATGTGGTTGGAAAACAGTTGTAGGAGATTATTTGAAGTCTTTCATAACTAAGACCATTCTCTCAAATATCAAGCTCTGAATTCTGAGTCCAAGGCTCTGTTCTCTGGTTCATCTGAAAAAAGACAAGGCTTTTTTTTAATAGCAGAACATTAGTTGTAAAATGCTCCCTCCAGTTACATCCACTGATCATCCCCTTTTCCCATTTTTCAGGACCTTTAGGAACTTTCCCCAATGCCATCTGTATAGATTTGTGCAGTTTTATATGCTGGTATCTTTCTTTAATTTATGTTGAGATTGATTGCCATCTAATTGGTGCCAGCCCTTAATGACCCCATAGATGTTACTTTTTTTTCTTTTTACTGTTTTTATACTTTTATTTTTTTTTAATAATTTTTTATTCATCTCCAAAATTAAAATACAGAATAAAAAGAAAAAAGATGTCAGCTGGATATGAACCAGCCAAGCAAAAAACAATAATAAAAATGTGTGTAGAATAAATAACAAATATACCATTAATATTAATAATCAACATAAAATGTCCACCCTGATTGAAAGCTGGAACATATATCAAATATCTGATACATTTCCCTCCTCCCTTGCATAACAGGTCTACAACTATTTTCCCATCTATAGTTTCTTACTAAAAAATACTATGTTACATAAAAAGATATCACCGATGTAGAAATCTGTTGTCCATCTATCAAGTCGACCCACTATCTCTTCACTTAAAAGAGAAAGTTAATAGGTAACCCCAGAAACAAAAGTAGTCTTCAAATCTCTTTGTTAATAGTCTGTTATTGTACTTAATATTCTGAAAGTCCACAAATGACTTCCAATCTCTTATAAACTTGTCTAATCCATTTTCTCTAATCAATGTGGTTAATATAGATACTGTATTACTTTCTAAATAGATTTTTCCCCCCACTATGATCTGTTCTTAACCTCTTCTTCAGATCTTCAAATGAGACACCCTCTGTCACTGTAACTGACAGTGTAAGATATAACATATCTACCTTCCACTTTCCCGGCATGAGAGTCTTCTCCCAGATAACCTTTTCCAGAGAAATAGTCTTTGCATAATACATTCAAAGGAAAATAATATGAGTCTGGTCATTTGTGTTCAAGTGAAAATTCTGGGTTGATCCAGTTATCCATTTATTTGTTTCCTTGGATGTCCAAAAGCAATGTTGAAAAGCATCAACACTCTTTCTGACTTGCTTCTTCATAGTCCAAATTTCAGTTTCCATCTAGTGTTACAGGGAATATCATTGCATTCTAATACAGTATTTGTAGGTAAAGATACATTATGCTGATACAATTATATGTTGTTATGAATTACATGCTGATAAACTTATTTAATAGTATTTCTGAGTTGTAGTTGGTTTTTTAAAAATTATTATTCTAATTATTCCTGTTTGGGGAAAATATTTTCAAAACAGGAAAATAAAAATGATTGACATAAATGCCTAATAATCAATTATTCTCTTTTGTAGATTTTTCTGGTTGAAAGCTCCCATCTTAAGGAACAACTCTTGAAAGTCCAGATGAAAAAAGATTTCCTGGGCAATATTTTCAAACAGGAGAGAGCAAAGTTACTCTTGGAGGAAGTTAGTGATGCTACAAAGGAATTAGAAAACCTGCACAAAGAACTACTCCAGAGGAAAAGCAGGTTACAGGTAAGCTGCTTCTAAAAAGTCAGCTGGTAAGAAGAAGAATTGTAATTTAATAGTGCAGTAATTAATGCACCACCAACTACGATGATTAATATACATCATTCAGTTTTTACTTCAGTCAGATTGTTATTTTCATTCTGAGGTACTCACAGGTCTGTGTTGTGAGTTGGCAGAAAGGATTCATGCTCTCAGGACTGGCATGAAATCAGCTTTTTCTCTCTGGCTAGGCTTTGGTATCACAGCATAAAGACTTTGATGCATCCTTCAAGCTTCTGCAATCACAGCTGTCTGCTCTCAGAGTCAAGCTAAATGCAGAAAAAGAACTCCTGCCAGATCTTGTGGGTAAAGAAGCCCGGTTGCAAAGGCTAGAGGTAAGTGACATCAAAAACCATCCAAAAGAATTCCTTTCCAAAGTGTGTTATCAATAGGTACAGCCAGCTATGGATATGATGTGTGTCACACAAACAAAAGCCCCCAAGCTGTCATTTTTGGAGCATTAGACTTAAAGCAGTGAGATTTGTACCTCCTTAATGTCTTTTCTTGGCTCGCACGGCAGCCATTCAGTTTCAAGAACATGTGTTAATTTCTTGAAACTGTATGGCTACAGTGTGAGGCAGGAAAGGGTGTGGTTCCTGTAAGGAGGCATCATTTGGTACACAAAGCATGTCCATTTCTCTGCCACAGCACTTTTTCCATTTTGGAACAAAATAGGTGTACATCCCAAAATTCCCAGTGACAAAGCTTACTTGGATATTCTTGAAGCAATCAGCCATTCTGTTTAATCTACCTCATAAGATTATGTGTTTGTTGTGAAGTTTAAGGAAAAGAGGAACTGTGTAATTGGCAAAGGTGGAATGAAAAAGTAAGGCATACATTAAAGGAATAAACATCTCCTCCAAAATAAGTTTCATTTGCTAGTCCTCACCTGAAGATGTGGAATCTTAAAATAAGTGTGTTAAACCAAACCAAAAAGCACGAAACATACAAACCAATATAGGAAAAGCATGATATAATTAAGATAGAACCTTCCCCCCCCATTGCAAATTTATTCCAATGGGTTATGCTGCAAAGTACATGCTTTGAGTCTAGGTGGTAGATTATTCATTTTTCTGCCACTCCGGTTAAGGATATAGGTTAGCAGGATTAGGACTAACTTTTACTTGTAGATTATCCTCTGAATGTATCCCTTTGAAATACAACTATGTGTTCTTTTAAGATGTTTTCAAGTATGCAATGATTCCTCGAACAGCATCCTGCATGGCAACTTATTCAAAATACAATTTTATTCTACAGAGCATTCAAGGACACCTGGATGAATGTGCAATCCAAATGGAAGAAATAGAGAAACTTGTTCAGTCAGACCCAGCCCAGATGCATAAAATAAAACAGTGTTCTTCTGACTATCAAATACTTAAGAGATCATTGGAGGTAACTCATTTTGGTGAAGGATTCTCAAAAGATGGCAGCACTCAGCTAATCTTTTCTGGGCTCAGAAGCTAAAGCAGAGTCAGGCTTTGTTAGTACTTAAATGGGAGACATTCAGGGAATCCCAGACATACCAAAGAAGACAATGACAAATCACTTACTGTTGCTAAGATGACTACATAAAAGGGTCCAAGAAGCCACCAGGAACTGAACTCAACTTGAAAGGAGTTTTTTTCCTAATTTTTTCCTAAACTCTATGATTTTGCCCTGGTGCATGTCTATGGAGATTCTCAGTCATTCTTTCAAAAGGCAACTGGACTTTCTTTGTTTTTCCTTGAAGATGTGTCGCTTCTCATCCAGTGCAGCAATTGTTGCACTGGTGCAGCAACTGCTTCTCATGCTTCTTAGATGAGAGCCAAGCAGAAAAACGTGTTCATCAGCCCACACAACCTGCATCTTTTCTTATGGCTCATAATGGACCCTTATGACAGGGATTCTACTCTTCTTGGGATTCCACACAAGCAGAAGAAAATGTGGGGTAACATCCCAATTTTCATGATAATAATAACAGTTCTGTTCTTTGGTAAACACAAGTAAGTAAAATGGTCCATCTCTACAGGCCCTCACCCTTCCACCAATCATTATGTAGATGTTACCGTTATGGAGATGTTGCCTCCAGGTCTTCTTTTAATGATTTGTCAGACATGCTCCAAATAGAGATGAATAATAATGGGGCAAAGTCCAGGACCTCATTATTCAGGAGATCAGATTGCTCGGGTAAATAATGGGGGGAATAACATCGATTTTATTTATTTTATTTATTAAATGTTATGCCACCCATCTCACAATAAAGTGAATCTGGGCAGCTGGATTTATGCTAATCCTTATAATAGCAATAGCACTTAGACTTATATACAGCTTCACAGTCTTTACAGCAGAGGTGGGTTCCTCCCGGTTCGCACCGGTTCTATAGAACCGGTAGCAAACTGCTGGTGATGTCACGGAGCCGGTTCTGTCAGTGCCGGTCCGTGGATGCCGCCATCTTTTGGGGGGGGGGATTTTTTGCTTTTTTTTTTCTTCTGCGCATGCACAGAAGCCGAGTCCCCAGCACTGCGCATGCGCCGCCATCTTGTTTTTGGCTTTTGGGGGGGGGATTTTTTTGCGAATTTTCGGCACTGTGCATGCGCACACATGCACGGCCACGCGGCGCGCAATGCGCGCGCAGCCACGCAGTGCGGGAGGAAGTGAACCGGCGGCGAGGTAAGTTAGAACCCACCCCTGCTTTACAGCCCTCTCTAAGCAGCTAGTGATGAATCTTGTATTGGCATTTTCCATTATAATTCAGAAGGTAATGCAATATTGGGAAGAAATGGAAGCCTATGTAGTAAATTTATCTTTGTTACATCTTATGTAACATTTGCTATGTAAAATGACTGCTCTATCTAATGATAGAGTAAACCTTGGAGTATGTAATTTTATCAATATCATCAGTCCACTTCCAAGCAGTTATTTAGTGATGGAAGTTTAATGATTGAAGTTGTTGCTATGTGATCTAAGAGTTTCACTTGCAAATGACGAGCAAATCAAGCTGCTTTTACCAAGGCAAGTTGCCTTTTGATAAAAGTGTAAATGAATCTACATGCGCTTATAAAGCAAAGATGACAACTGTAGTTATTTGGTTCTGAGAAATTAAAACAATGAATGTAGAAGCACAATAAAAATTAAGTATTAATAATATATTATTAGAAATACAGTATTTCCTTGGCTGCATTTCCTTTACATTATTATGTACATTATTACATTATTATGTACATTAGAAAGATATGCATAAGGCATTTTTATTTGTGGAGCACCACTCTGTGGCCAAATTCAGATCTGCAGCTCTAGATTTTTTTGCTAATGAAGGTAAAATTATGTTAAATATTCATTCACTTTAACCAGGGGTCCCCAAACTTGGCAACTTTAAGACTTGTGGACTTCAACTCCCAGAATTCTCCAGCCAGCTGGCTGGAGAATTTTGGGAGTTGAAGTCCACAAGTCTTAAAGTTGCCAAGTTTGAAGACCTCTGACTTTAACAGACTACTTCAGTTTTTTTAATTTAGTGAAATTCTTTTTCTTAATAAGACCAATTTATAAAATGAAGACAGAGTATGAATCTGGAACTCATAAAATGTGCATTACGGTCTTATGCATGCCTACTTTGATGGAAGTTGTATTAGGTTCAATAGAATGTGCTCCTAAGGAAACACTGCAGCCTTCAGTTAGAGATTGCCGTCACTTATTGCCCGCAAATGGAACTAGCACTCTTGCTAAGTGATGCGGACGTAAAGTGAAAAATTACATATCAGAGCTTGACTTATGACAGTTGTTCCAGCTGTGATCATTAGCAAATCACCCCCAGTTGTTAAATGTGATGTCACATGCCCACAACTTGCAACTTCCTGCTGGCTTCCTCATTCACATTGCTGATCAGAAGCCAGCTGTGAGGGTAATAAATAATAACCAGGTGATTGAAATGTAGCCCAATAACCAAGTGACCCGGGACACTGCAACCATTGTAAATGCACACTGATTACCAAGTGCCCAAATAATACATGACTGCAGGGATGCTGCAATGGCCACAGCTTCAACCACCAAACATACTACAAGTCTTTTTTCAGTGCTTTCACAACTTTGAACTATCGCTGAATGAGTGATCAGTAAACAAGGACTACCTGTATTTTGCTTTTGATGACTTATAGCATCCTTTAGAGTTGTTGAGATGATTATAAAAAAAACAGTCCTCATTAATATCAACACAACTCTGGCTGAATGATTCTAGAAGATGCTGTAAGGCACTGGTAAGATCCTGTCTTCATCTTGGTATGTTCATTTTGGGGATGATAATAAGGTGTATTTTGGAAGTTGTGAGGAAAGGTTCTATGTAATTTTTTGATCCAAAGAAAGAAATCCAATGAGTTCCCTTATTAATGATGACGGGTCTTCCTGTGGTTCTTTGCAGATCATGATTGCACAAAGTAAGCAACATATTCAGAAACACTGGGCTTTTAATGACAAATTATCAGATCTCCAACAGTGGCTTACCGTGACCAAACAGAAACTGGAATATTACTGTGATGCTACAACTCACAGTGCAATTTTGGACTTGGAGGTAAAGAACCTTTCTTCTCTTGTGAGTTTATTAGCAAGCTTTCCAAACGATAGAAATATGAAGAGTCAGCTGAGGTTTACATTTCACCTAGGAAGGTCTAGGAATCAGCAAAATATTTGCAAGGTGCCATGTTACTGTTTTTCGAAAGTACTATTTATTTTGAATTACACTGTTTTTAAAGGGCATATGAACACTGAAAACAAGAGAAATTTATATACGTCTGTATTATGGAACTTGAATTAATACTGTACGTAGTTCATACAACAGTATAAAAATGGCATCTCCAGATTTAGAGACAATACGCTCCTAAATATCATTGCTCAGAAGCCATATTATTATTTGAAGTATATTACTTTCCATTTCTTGCTGGTTGACTTTTTGACATCACATCTGATATCACCAAGGGAAACAAATTATTAAACTATTTATCTATGAAGGATACAATGTCCTGTCAAAATTGTATATTCTAGCAGTCTGCCAAGGTACAAACAGATTACTATTACTAGAAGCTTGAAGTGATTGCTTCCAAGATTTTTGGAACTTAGGCAAAAAGCCACCGTGGCCTTAAAATTGTTCATTTCCCCATTGCTGGTTTAAAGGGGACCTTGGTCTGATTCAGAAGAGTACTTCTGCTGTTCTTAGACATAGAGTTTTTAGGTATTCATTTATAATAATGTAATCAGGATATAGGATTCCATTAATATTTGGCAGCTTTTCATAGTACATGACAAAGAACCTGTTCTGGATATGCACTTTGTATTTCGTTTATATTAATGAAACAAATACTATAAATGTTAACAAAATTTAAATTGAATCAGAGCTAAATATGCAAATAGAATACTGATCCTAAACATTCATTCTCATGTATCATGTACATTGATATGGAGTCCTTGGTGCTCTCTGAGCTTGGTGGTTTTCTTGCAGAGACGTATCATTACCAAGCTAGGTAATATCATCAATGCACTGTTCATTGCCTAGTTTGGTAATGAAACATCTGCATCTGAAAACTACCAGAGAGCACCAAGGACCCCAATATTTGTGAACTGCAAATATTCTCTTCCATCAGTACATTGATGTATTTGTATCTTATGCCTTTTAGAGCTTGCAAACTGAGTTTCCAGGTAGAGAGATCCAGTTACATCTCATTGAAGCCCATGGGCATTTGGTTATAAAAGACACTTCTCCAGAGGGAGCTGTGAATATCCAGGCTGAAATGAAGAAGTTGAAGGACTCATTCAAGTTTCTTGAAAACCTAATATCAAGGTAAGAGGTTCTTGCACTTTCGTTTCAGGACTTTTTTGAGGCTAGACCTGTAGCTGGCTGGTGAAAAGAGAAAACAAAAGGATGGGGAATATGCAATGACTGTATTGTCATTTTCTTCTTGTTTAATATTTAAAAAGGGTGTGCAGCTGTTTTCCAGATTGTAGGCTGTACTAAATACTGGCTACAGTTTAGAACATTATTTATTTATTTATTACATTTCTAGCCTCCTGCACTCCCACTGGACCCTGAGCAGGGTTAAGAGTACAACATTAAAACATCAGAATTAATAAAATCCAGGAACAGAAAACACATCCATCACAAAGTTCAAAACATCCAAACCAGTACAAATGAAGAGGCACCAAGCCCCAAATATTCCCCAAAGAGCTTTGTTTTCAACTGCTTAGGGAAGGTAGCTAAGGTCAGGGCCAGGGGTGAAATGCTACCGGTTCGGCCCAGTCCGGGCATACCGGTAGCGGCGGCCGCCAGTGGTTCGGAGAACCGGTAGCGGCAGCAGCGTGAGGCTCCACCCACTCACCCGGACGTTGCCATTTTCTTTTTTTAACCCTCTGCGCATGCGCAAAGCGTCCTCTGCATGCGCAGAGGGTGAAAAAGCGCAAGCAAGCGCGCACAAAGCGAGCGCTTCCAAACCGGTAGGGAAGGTAAGTAGATTTCACCGCTGGTCAGGGCGAATCTAATAAGCTGAGGGAGCCCATTCCAGATGGCTGGCATTGCTACCAAAAAGGCAGCCCCTTTGTGCTTCATTCTCCCACAACCTCCCAAAATGGGGAACCATCAGTTGCTTTTCCCAGTAAGTTGGGCCAGTTTTAGTGGGTAAATGCCATCCTGAAAATAACTTGGTTCCAAGCCATAAACAACTTTATAAGTTAGAACACCAGCATGTTAAATTGCACCTGGACATCTATAGGGAGTCAGCGCAGGCCCATACCTGGGTATAATAATGTATGCTTTGCCCAATGAATATCAGATAATGCACAGGCCACTGCAGTTGTGACTAAGTGAAACTTCCAAATGGTAATTAAACAATGGTGAATAGAGCTATTGCATTAGTCTTAACTGGGGATGAGGATAGGAGTCACTGCAGACAGATTTTCTTACCCTTGGTATGGTCACAACCAGCATACCAGGTGAAGCTAAGAAAAGCACCCACTGCTGATCTACCAGTAATATTACTGAGAGGGTTACCCAAAGTCATGGGCCTGCTCCTTCAGTACACTTTCCCATCAAGAGTGGAGCCATCTGAGCACCCTGATGAACAAACTCTGTCTTGCTAGGATTCAGTTTAAGCTTGTTCTGTTCCATCCAGAACTTCAAAACCTTCAGACCTCAACACAGTACAGGCAGGGTAGAGATGAACGTCATCACTTGAACTGATAACCTCAACCAAGTGAATTCTTGTAGATACTGAGCAATAGTGTGGAGAGATCCCTGTGGCTCCCCACAAGGGAAGAGCCACCCAGTCAATTTCTCCTCTTTCACCGCCATTGACTGGAAATGCCCACTGAGAAAGGAGCAGAACCACTGTAAAAAAAGTGTCCCCAGCCCCCAACCCTTGAAGATGCTCCAGAAGGATACCATGATTGATGGTACTGAAAACTGTAGAATGATCTGACAGGCTCAGGGCAGGTGCATTATTCCCATTCAGATCCCACTAGTGGACGTCTGTTAGCATGATTAAGACTGTCTCCATTCCGTGCCCTGATATAAGTAATAACCAGCATCTGGTTACAAAGCCGAGGTGGCGCAGTGGTTAGAGTGCAGCACTGCAGGCTACTTCAGCTGACTGCTAGCTGCAGTTCGGCAGTTCAAATCTCACCGGCTCAAGGTTGACTCAGCCTTCCATCCTTCCGAGGTGGGTAAAATGAGGACCCAGATTGTTGGGGGCAATAGGCTGACTCTGTAAACCGCTTAGAGAGGGCTGTAAAGCACTATGAAGCGGTATATAAGTCTAAGTCTAAGTGCTATTGCTATTGCTATCTGGAAGCAAGCCAGAAACAGTGCAACTCACAGAACAGAGTGTTACATGAACATACCAAAGCATGCCCATCATTGCCTGCACTGCTGCTTTCTGAATCAGCTGAAACTTCAGGTGATCTTTGAGGGCAGCCCTATGTGAAATGTATTGTAGTAATCAGGCCATGAGCTGACCAGGGCATGAGTGACTTGTCTGAAAGGCAGATACATCTAAACATATTATGCTATACACTTAAGTTGTGAAATCTACTTTTGATTTATGTGCTCATGTAGTTGAAATACAATCTGATCATAACCTTTTGTTAATGGTTTGTTTCTTTTTGGGCTTTGCCTAAATCAGGTGTGTCCAATCCACAGCCCATGGGCCGCATGTGTTTCTGGACAGCTTGTACTGAAGCCCCACAAGATAATAAAACATACTAAAAATAAAGGAAGTTTGTTATTTATATACATTAACTAAATTATATATTTCATATGTGGCCCAAAACAATTCCTCTTCACTCAATGTGGCCCAGGCAAGCCAAAAGGTTGGACACCTATGACTTAAACAATCCCTTCCTTTATAGCTTACTGTTATATGAGATCACTCTGAATTGTTCAGTAAACCATAGTTAAAAATCCTGGTTTAGTGATATATGTGAAGCAAAACACAGAGTCAGTATATTTATAAATGTCTCTACTACATTAAGAATCCTCCCCTCTTTGGTTGCTATACTGCTAATTTTAGTCTCTTTTAATCCAAATAGGACAGCAGTTGATGTGAATAAGAAGATAACCTGTTTAGACAACATGCAAGTGGAAAAATTGGATGTTTCTGACCACTTACGGGTAAGAAAACCATATAGGCCAGTGATGGCGAACCTATGCCAGAGGTGGCACACAGAGCCCTCTCTGCTGGCACGCACGCTGTCACCTCAGGTCAGATCTCTGTGGCGTTTCTTTCGTAAGCTTCTGTTTCCCTGCAAACAACGAAACAGAAGCTCACGAAAGAAAAAACCTCTTGCCGTGCTGCCAGTGTTGGGATGCCCTGCCTCCAACCGGCCAGCTGGTCTTCAGGTCTCTGCTGCGCATGCGCACATGTCCGTGCGTGCGTGTGCACGCACCTTTCAGTTTGGACATGTGCGCACACGCAGTTTGGGCACTCGGTGTCTAAAAGGTTCGCCATCACTGATATAGGCTTAATGAAATACTGGTAGTCCTCCACTTACAAAAGTTTGTTTAGTGACCGTTCAAAGTTAAAACAGCCCTGAAAAAAAGTGACTTGTGACTGTTTTTCACACTTATGACCATTGCAGCATCCCCATGGTCACCTAATCAAAATTCAAATGCTTGGCAACTGACTCATATTTATGATGGTTGCAGTGTCCCAGGGTCATGTGATCACCTTTTGCAACCTTCTGACAAGCAAACTCAATGGGGAAACCAGATTCACTTAACAACCGTTTTACTAACTTAACAACTGCAGTGATTCACTTAACAGCTGTGGCAAGAAAAGTCATAAAATGGGGCAAAATTCACTTTACAAATGTCTTGCTTTGCAACAGAAATTTTGGGCTCAATTGTGGTCTTAAGTTCAGAATTACCTGTACTTTTACTATATAAAGGTTTAATTGGAATGACCTTCCCATATTGGTAATGAGAGCTATTTATGATGTTAGTGTATCCTGGTTGAATTGGTTAATGCCTTGTTTGAATAGAATTTCTTTCCTTTGTCCATATTTCGACAACACATTCTATAGCAGGGGTCCCCAAACTTGGCAACTTTAAGACTTGTGGACTTCAACTCCCAGAATTCTCCAGCCAGCTGGCTGGAGAATTCTGGGAATTGAAGTCCACAAGTCTTAAAGTTTCCAAGTTTGAAGACCTCTGTTCTATAGTAAAAAGCATGTGGCCTAAAAATAAAAACATAATTATTTCTAACCATCACAGAAAAGTTACAAAACTGAAGCAGTTTTTTAATTGGTAGTATTTCCAAAGGTCAGATGAAATACATTTTGCCAACTTCCCAAGTAGAAACAGGATTGGATGAATCCTGTGCCTTCTTTGTCAAAATATTCTGGGAAGGTGATCCTTTGGGACTTCCTTATCAAAAATATAAGCTGTCTTATCAGTACAGGCTCCAAAACTGGTGCTTTCTTTTCAGATAGCCTCTTCTCATTGGACACATTGTTATTTCTTTGTTTTCAATCTTTGTTTCTTTTCAGGATTAAAAGAGACTAAAATTAGCAACATAGCAATCAAAGAGGGGAGGATTCTTAATGTAGTACAGACAAGCTTTTCTTCCAGTAGTTTGTAACTGCTGGCCCTGGTTGCTCAGCCAACAATCCTGAGTCCTATAACTCATTTGTCATCAGACATGCAGGAACTCCAACACGTAGCATGGTTCTTGTTGACCCAGGTGACAACTGATCCGGTATGGGTTTCTGTAAATTACCTCTCACCATATTGTTTATGGAGAGACAGTCTTCATCCAGCTCCTCTGATGAGACCTATCCAGTATAAGTTGAGCCTCTGACATCGCTCTCATCTTCTTCAGAGCACAAAAGTCCCACAATCAAGTCAAAGTAGCCCCACAACCACCTCAAAGTCGTGCCTCACTATTATTTGGTGTGCCACAGGTTGCTTACCCCGATTTAAACTTTGCAATCTCAAAAGTAACTATAACAAATTATTTAATAATAGTTATTTACCAGTGCAAGTGTGTATATATCTTAGGATGATACTTAAAATCTTTTCAATATATCTCTCATTTCTCCCCTAGTTCAATCTATCAATCAGTGTGAAATAATCCCTTTCTCTTCTGTACACTAAAAAGCCATTTACTTTCAGAAACTTTGTATATATGAAAGAGATGTTTTATTTTCTTGTTTGCATCTACATTATGTCTTTTTCTTTGTTTTCTATAATTCAGAGGAAAGTGGCTAAGGGGGAAGATACCAATGAGCTCCAACTTATTAAGAACTTTGAACAATGGTTGCAAAGAGAAAACAACAAGCTATCTAAAATTCTTGCCTTGAATCCATCAAACAATGAAGAGGTTGAGGCAAGATACAGCAAGCTAAAGGTTAGTTCAACCCCAGAATTTCCACATTAACCTTGCATTTTGGTACCATGTTGTTAAATGTGTTTCTGAATTCAGTTTTGACTACTGAAGAGCCGAGGTGGCGCAGTGGTTAGAGTGCAGCACTGCAGGCTACTTCACCTGAATGCTAGCTGCAGTTCGGCAGTTCAAGTCTCACCGGCTCAAGGTTGACTCAGCCTTCCATCCTTCCGAGGTGGGTAAAATGAGGACCCAGATTGTTGGGGGCAATATGCTGACTCTGTGAACAGCTTAGAGAGAGCTGTAAAGCACTATGAAGCGGTATAAGTGCTAAGTGCTATTGCTACTGGACAAGTTAGAAGTACATTTTCAGAGTTCTGAACAGGGGTCTTTTCTATCTCTCCTTAAAGATGCCAAAAATGAACTTAGGCTCTTCTGCAAGCAAATTTCAGTAGCATCATTAGAAACTCTGATTAGTGAAATTTCCAAACCCCAATGTTTGGAGGGGGGAGGAGATCTTGAAGCCATGTCTTTCCAGTTGCTCCTGAGCTTTAACTTCCAGTCATACAGGTAGAGTTGCTGTAGTACAATTTAGGGACAATCAGAAGAACAAGTTCCCCATCTCTGATTTAAGACTTTAAAGATCAAAACAACACGTTCAACTTTCCTAGAAACAAATTGGAGACCATTAAGATGATTCCAAGAATTGTGTGAAATGGTCTATTTACTGGAGTCTTTGTTGCTGTCTGAGCTTGGTTGTTTGCTTTCAGATGTTTCATTATCAACTGGTTATCATCATTAATGCGAGTGAGTGTTGGGCTTGCTCCCTGTTTATGTACAGTAGCTTGTCCTGCTTGTGTTGGTGGAGATGTGATTTTCTCCTTGGTAGTTGCTTGATTAGAATTATTTTCTGCTTGATTGTTTGTCTGGAATTAATCCAGGGGTGAAATCCAGCAGGTTCTGACAGGTTCTGGAGAACCGGTAGCGGAAATTTTGAGTAGTTCGGAGAACCGGCAAATACCACCTCTGGCTGGCCCCAGAATGGGGTGGGAATGGAGATTTTGCAATATCCTTCCCCCAAGAGTGGGGAGGGAATGGGGATTTTGCAGTATCCTTCCCCTGGAGTGGGGTGGGAATGTAGATTTTGCAGTATCCTTCCCCTGCCACGCCCACCAAGCCATGCCCACCAAGCCACACCACGCCCATCAAGCCACACCCACAGAACCGGTAGTAAAAAAAATTGGATTTCACCACTGAATTAATCCTTCTTTATCTGGGTGTTGGCTGCTGGTGAGGATGTGTTCTGGTCTTTTTGTTTTATTCTTAGCTTTTATTGTGTCCTTTAAAAAGTTGTAAATGTTGTTTATATGTATCTATTGATGACTGGATTGATGGCTATAAAATGCATTGTTGCAGAGAAAAACAAATTATGGCTATAGGCAAGCACTTAATTATAATCCAAATAGATCCATGAATCTGATTCGATTTTTCCTTCCCCAAAATGGCATAGCTTGTGACCAGCCTCATTCTTAGAACTGATCCCCTGATCAATACAGATCCAAGAGTATCTCAAATCTATATTTTAAGGTAATTGAAAGTCTGATAAATACTAAACATGAAGTACCAATGACATTGTATTATATGTTTATGCTTTAAAATATTTGTGGAATTGATAATCCTGTTACAAATTTTTCTGCTTGAAAATACTTCTGAAATTCCTCCAATATGTACTACTACTGGACCTTGCTTGTGCTTCGCTGATATTCAGCAAGAGTCTGCTGTGAACTATGGAGAAGGGTGACAAAAGGGGGCATGCTTGGAAAAACGAAAGTAGATTCTGTGCCATCTAGAGAAGCTGCTTCAAGGTCACTCAGCTGAAAGAAGGGGGGAGTGGCATACCAGAGCACACAATTGAGCTGACCATTAAGAAAACAGCTCACAAGAGTTTAATTGGTAACCTTGGGGTGAGAAATGAAAGTTAAGGAGGGAAAAGTATAACGTAGGGATTTTGGCTCAGTTCTGGCTATGCATTACTGCAATACACTTTATCTCTAATAAAATATACCTTTCTCAGCAAATGGAGCCAAGGATTGTTTTCTAATTAGAGGTTTAAGTTTGTGCCAGGTCTGACACTATCCATAAGTATACATTCCTATATCATTTTCAAAGTTGGCAGAGCTCTATTCATACCCTCTATCAAGCCTTCAACGCTGATACCTCTTTTCCCTACAGGAGCTTCAGCTAAGGGTCCCTGAAGGTCAATATCATTTTGAAGAACTTCTCCATCTTCAACCAGCTGGCCAGAACTGGGATGAACTAGAGGAATTGCGTTACCAATGGATGCTCTACAAGTCCAAACTGAAGGACTCCAATAATACATTGGTAGGTTTTATGATCTGAGGACAGTTAGAAGCAGTGTGATTATGAATGTCTTCAAATTATTCTGTACATTCATAAATTTTATTTTAAAATTATTCTACACACTGCCTCCTGCCCAACAGAACAACTATGTTTAATATAAATCTGGTCAGTCCAGTCAAAAATTGTCTAGGATCAAATATTACAGAAAATACAAAACAGCTCATCTCACAGCGGTTATGCAAATTCTTTGGCAGCTTTACACTAATGGAACAGCAAATACCATATTTTTCAGAGTATAAGACGCACCTTTTTCCCCCCTAAAAGAAGCTGAAAATTTGGGTGCATCTTATACTCCGAATGTAGCTTTTTCGAAGCTTTTTTTTCAGCCCTAACGAGGTGCTAGATCTTTCCGGCTCGCAGGCTTTTTTCATTGCTACTCCCTCCGAAGAAGGTTTTTTCCAGCCCTAAGTCTTTGCAGGCTTTTTTCATTGCTACTCCCTCCGAAGAAGGTTTTTTTAAGCCCTAACCAGGGGATAAAGTAATGTGCTGAAGCTGACCAGACTAAGGACGCTAGCCAGATGAATACCTGGTAGGCAGATTTTTTTCCCTATTTTCCTCCCCAAAAACTAAGGTGCGTCTTATACTCCGGTGTGCCTTATACTCCGAAAAATACGGTAGCTTCTTTATGAAAAAATCTACCATGTTTCTTCCCCCCCCCCAAATTGCTCTTATTCTGATTGTTTAGTGTATGAATACATATTAGATTGCTGCCATTAAAGATGGTAGTACCTATACTTTCCAGGAGAAGGGTGGAAAACCCATGTGTCCCAGAAGTTGTTAATTCTGTAGCACTCAGCAGTCCCAGCCAGCATGGGCAGTTGTGAAAGAGATTAATTTGCAACACCTGGAGGGACACAGCCTTCTTTCCATGATTGAATATGATTTGTATAACATTTCTACTTTAGTCTAATACATTTATTCCATTGGCTCCTCCTCCTAGAAAAATTATAGCTTGTTAGTATGCCTTGTTATTTTATACATATCATTTGGAAAGACAGGAAAAAGAGATGCCAAATATATATTCTATGGCAGCGGTCACCAACTGGTGGTCCGTGACCACTGGTGGTCCGCAGAAAAATTATTTGCATTTTTTATATTGCACTAAATCAGGAGTCCTCAAACTACGGCCCCTGGGACAGATACGTGCAATGAACGTTTGTGTTGCTGCAGAGAGTCTCCCCCTTTGGGGTCTTTTTCTGTGGGTCGGGGGGGGCAGAAATTCCGACTTGGGGTCTGCTTCGGCATCCTGGTGCAGGGCTTTGGGCAAAGGCTGGAGGGAAGTGCCACTGGTGGCGAAGAGCTGGAGGGCCTTGTTCCAGTGGGACTGCATCATGGCCTGGAACTGGCTGACCATCTCAGCCCGCTGAGCCTCCAGGCACCGGTACCTGGCCTTGCACTCCCGCAGGTCTTCCCTCTGCTTGGAAAGCCTATGCTCATAGTCCTCAGTGAGGTGCTTCTGCTGAGCCTCCTTCTCGGTCAGATCCAATTTGAACTGAGCCAGCTGTTTTGCCAACTCTTTCTCGTGGTGGCTGCTTAGCTCCAACAACTGCTTCCTGTTGGGGCCCTAAGGAGCCCGGGCGGGGAGGTGAGGAGTGGCTGGGAGGGGAGGGGCAAGTAGAGGCTGGCGAGGTGCCCCTCGACGTGAGTGACATCGAGTTGACCACGCCCACCCAGTCACATGACCACCTAGCCACGCCCACCCAGCCATTCATTAGGCAGATCATATTAGTGGTCCACGGGATTTAAAATTATGAACTTAGTGGTCCCTGAGGTCCGAAAGGTTAGTGACCCCTGTTCTATGGGACTTTTGTTTAGTGTCCTCAGACCCAACACCACTCAGCTTGTTGGAATTGTAAACTTGGATTTCTCAGCCAGTTTTGCTTTTGGCTGGTCTGGTTCTAATCTTTGCTTTCTGATATTTAGAAAGTAAAACTTATTTTATTAGGTGCAGAGTATTTTGTTTTTCTCAATACCCACATGTTTGAATTAAACATAATACCAGGAAAAGTTAATGTGTTTAATTTTTTTATGGGTCTATATTTTTTTATCCATCTTACTTCCTGCAAAGTAATGTCATATCAGTAGGGGTCAGTAATACCTAAGGCATTTCTGCCTTAAGCGGATGTCTGATTTAAATGGTTAAGAAACCAAACCATTTAGAATTTAAATGGTATGGTACTATAAAACTCATTAGATAAACTGTCTGCTCTTCTAAGCCGTCCAAATGAAGGCAGTTTTTAAAACAGTATCCCACCCTGTGAAGTAAAGTGTTGCACTTTAAATTGTACTAGCATTGATTAATGCTTTAAAAATTGTATCTTTTTAAACAGATGACAAGCTATTTCAAAGAACCAACCCCATTCAGAAAGGTAAGGCTGTTTTTGTCCACAAGAAAAAGGTAGGAGGGATGTGTATGTGTACATACCGTACATACATACATACATACATACATACATACATTACATACATACATACATACATACTATTGTATTACATATGCACATCCTTTAGAGATTCTTGAAGTAAAATTATTATGTTATGGAGAATATAATTGTTGAATTATTCCTTTAAACCATCAGTTTAGATAGCCAATATCTTTTGGTTTAGGTAATTACAGGTAATAGATATATTTCTTAATCACTGTTTCCAGAGTTGAAAAAGAAAGATGTTCTTGATAAAGACAGAATAATAATTTGCATAAAGCTATGGAAAGTGTTTGTTTCTTTGGGTGTTTTTAAGTACATATAAACTGTAGTTCAAGTTTGGCTTTTCTTAGACAAATAGGCCTTTATCTCTTTGTTCCCAAAAGTTTATGCTGTGAATAGAAGAGGAAATAAATTAGACTTCAACAGACAGCTTATCTGAAGAATTTTCAGATAAGCAGTCAATAACTATTAGTTTTCTGTAGACCAGCCACCTAATCCTAATACTTTAACCTTCATAATCTCCGTGTTGGCTTGGATTCATTATCTCAATAACTTTATGTCCTGCTTCATCCTCTGTACTTCTGTGGCCATGTGTTGCTTTGTGGTAAATCATGCTATTTAATAGTACCTAATCATTTGAAGAGTTTACAACCTGTCAGGGGTTAAGTAGGGAATTGACTGATGGGATAGTCAGTCCATGGGACCTTGCAAACTAGACATCCCCAAGATGGTGCCATAGTTGTGAAATTGAAGAGATCTGGAAAACATCACACTGAGAAAATTATTCAGACTGTTGCAATCTCTGATTAGTTAAGCCAGAGGCAGTCAAATTTGGGGGCCGGTATTCATATTTGAAAGCATATTGTGGGTCTCTCACAAGTTAGCTATTACAAGGGAAATGTTATCTGAAATGTTGCTAAAGTGGATGTGAATAGCAATAGCAATAGCACTTAGACTTATATACCGCTTCATAGTGCTTTACAGCCCTCTCTAAGCGGTTCACAGAGTCAGCATATTGCCCCCAACAATCTGGGTCCTCATTTTACCCACCTCGGAAGGATGGAAGGCTGAGTCAACCTTGAGCCGGTGAGATTTGAACTGCCGAACTACAGCTAGCAGTCAGCTGAAGTAGCCTGCAGTACTGCACTCTAACCACTGTGCCACCTCGGCTCTTACCTAACAATGCTGAATACCTAACAATGCTGAAGTAAGATATCCAAGGGCACATTGGTGCCCTTCTGCACTACGCTGCCTATCTGTGTTGATTCAGACAGAGATTCCTGTCTTTACTTTCACACAGTGTGTCGTTCTTTCATACTTCTACCTCTAAGAGTACACATAGGAACAGCAACATTGATCTTAACTATCAAGTCACAAGTTCTGATCAAATATCTCAAAATCCAATTATATGCATTACATAATGAGTTTTCTATATGGCAAAACCAAGTAGCTTCAGGACATCTAAATCTATATTGTTAAGCATTCCAAAATATCCATGTGGAATTCTTCCTCTTCCTTTTATCACATCTCTTATTGACTTTTAAATTCATATAATTATTCATATAGGATAGCTCCCTTGAAACCCAAGGTAGGTTTTTTTCTCTCTATTAGCCTACTTGATTTGGATATTTGGGGGCAGGGAGTTTCCTGGAATAATTCTAGATGATAAAATTTCAAAGCCTTTTTCAGGAAACTTCTCCTTAGCTTCAAATAATTTCTGGGAGCAACCACGGCAGTTATGAGAGTTGTTAACAGCCTTGTTTTATTCCAAGATATAAGAAAATGCAACAGATTCTTTAAAATGCTGAAGAGAAAGCTGTTTCCCTCTACCCCCAATTACTTTCCAATGGCTTTTCCAATGTGCGTTTAAGATGTGAGACTATGATTAAGGAGCCCAAGATTCTAATACACCTTTAGCCATAGAAGCCTACAAGGTGATTTTGGGTTCCCTCTTGAGTCCAACTATCCAAAGGGTTGTTTGATGCAGGGAAAATACAAGGAAGCAAATCCATGTGTGGAATATGAATCTCTTTTAAGTGTTCTGAAAAAATACAAGAAAGACATGCAATAAATCTAGTAAGACATAAAATGATTAGAGAGTATACATTCCCAGAAATCATTGTTTTTCCAGGATTGCTGGCAACATTCCCAATGGGGAAGCTGAAGTCTAGGATAATTTCTTTCACAATTGTGTCTAGAATCATAAAACGGATACATGTAAGCCAAGGGGTTTTAGATGCCTTGCCTTCAAATAACCTTTTACATATTGACTTGCCATCCACTGAGATATCATTGAGTATCTGCTGCAAAATCTCAATGTACTGTATCGCAAAAGAACCAGGAAATATATATGTAGTCTAATTTTACTCATATTAAGGTGAATTATTTAATCCTAATATTTCAATATTACTTTGTTCATTTGTTTGGGGGTGAAGGATCTTCCTGGGATTGAAAGTGAACCAAAAATGATATGACATCTGAGAAATGGAGAACATGAGTTGCAAAATCTGCAGTTTTGTATATATTATTGTTCATTTTCTGAAGTAAATTCTGGAATTCTGCAGGGCTTATTCCTAGGTAAAGAGGCA
The DNA here is from genome assembly GCA_003457575.1 of Thermophis baileyi. Lineage (NCBI taxonomy): Eukaryota > Metazoa > Chordata > Lepidosauria > Squamata > Dipsadidae > Thermophis > Thermophis baileyi. Next base: position 2,497,169 of record QLTV01002691.1, read on the forward strand.
TCAGATTTCATTCTTAATTAACGTACAGGGACTCAAGAGGGAGTTATTTATTTCAACATTTTAAACAAGCCACAGATAATGTCAGGCCTTACATTCCTAAGGTGGATAAAAACTTGATTTATTTAATTCCGGTTGGAAGATTGTCAGATATTGAGACAAAAAATCTTATGAAAAGGGTACCAAAACAAAAGTTCAAGGAACATACCAAGACCATTTTTCATTATTTATTGTAAGATATATACATTTTATTTGGCCGTGTGGTTCTGGCTGAGAAGCAATAGTTGTATCTGCCTATAATAACCATTTTTATTAAAAATAGAGGTGGCCACATGCAATGCAGTCCTATGCATGTTTAGTTAGAAATAATTTCCACTGAGCAAAGTTGTGTGTATAGACTGAAATCCTAAGAAAGGGTTTGTACAATCCACTCATGTACAATACAGTTGGATAGTTTGTAAATCAGTGGGTTGTGACAATTCAGCAATCAAAATCAGGATACATGGTTCAGATTAAAAATATACACTAATGCAATTTTATCATAAACAAGAGATTAGAAGATTAAAATGAGAAATTGAAGATCTTGGATCCTGTGGCTTTTCCATAATTTGACAATGAGCAATAGTTCTTTGGCTCCTTGCATACCTCAGAGCATTGTAAAAAGAAATATAAAAATAATGAAGATAAATGTTTACTTCCCTGTTGTGGAAAATATTGCCCAAGTGTACTTAGCATCAATAAAAAATGAAAGATTGGGGTTTATTGGGGTTCACAAGTTTGATTTGCTTTTCTTTGCACACTGCACAATCTTATTAAAGTTCTTTGCTATACAAATAATTAAGATTCATATTGCCTGACTGGCTTTCTCTGAGATGCTACAGGATGTCATCTCACAGTGTAAATTGAAAGGAAGGATATGCAATTTAATCTTATTTAGATGTTGTGTTATTACTGAAATTAGTCCAGCTGCCCAGGAATAATATTAGTACAGCCCTTTTTATCTGACAGGCATTGTGTCCAAGCGTCCGTGTAAAAAAAAACCAGGAGTTACATGCAGAATGGCAAGAAATATAGTACACATTGTCATACATTGAGAACAGTTCCTAGCACCTGCTGTATTGAAAACAGAGACTCTGTCACTTAGCTGCAGGTTGTTTTTTCTCTTCTTGAAAATAAGAAATTAAGCAAGGATAGGAAATCTGTGATCCCTCAAATATGTCTGAATAAAATTCTCCGCACCCTGTATCATTGGCCATGTTGGCTGGGATTGCAGGAATTGTAGTTTAGCAAAAGTAACCGAAGGTTAGCAGAGGGTACCTGTAGAAGCACAACTGTAGCTTTAGCCTTGTTTTACTATCTTTTGTATTAACTTCGTAGGGGAATCAGTCAGCATAGGTAACTATTATACCACTTTGCTATGCAGTATGTCTTATTGTATTATATCTCACTGCATACTTAGTAACCCTCTGAGAGCAACAAGCTGAGAGGCTCCTTTTCTTGACATTTCAGTGAGCTTCATGCCAGTTTTGAAATATGTTCTTTAACCCCAAGAATTCTGTTCTGATGTATCTAGAGACAAGAATTAAGGAAGGTTAATGAAGACCAGTCTTCCCCAGCCATTGTCCTCTGGAAGTGTTTAATCTGTGATTTTTAGAATACATAGCTGGAATAGCCAGAAGATGGTGGCTGAAAATTCTGGGAGTGGGCATTCCCAGTGATTCTGAAGAATGTTGGGTGGAAGAGGCTGACGTAGACAACTCTAATCTAGTCAGATTAAGGGAATGACTTGGTATAAAGCAGCTTGTTGTAAACCTGAAAGTCCTTGTTATACAGGTAGTCCTCAATTTACAACTGTAATGCAGCATGCAAATTGTGACAGTTGTTAAGCAAGGCATCCATGTGATTGCCTCACCTAATGACCCCAGTTCTTGTTTAGGGAGTTTGTGAACTCCAGATTGATTGTACAGGATGGAGGCAACATGGCACTGTTCCAGAAGCAGGTGCCATTTTGGAGCAGCCAGAATTCATTGCAGCCAGTCCCAAAATGGTGCCACTTCTGGGACAGTGCCACATGGCCTCAATCTAGGAAGACTACACGGTGAGTTGGCTGCTGCCAAAAGGAGATCTATGGAAAAGGTAAGTGACTGAGCCATAATGAGGGTGTTGGGGAGGATGGTGTGGGATCCAGTGGGTTGGGAAGCAGGCTCAAGACCTGGGGGACCCAGTGGAATGGGATGGGGGGATGTTAGGTGGGGGTTGGGAAGCAGGCTCAAGGCCTGGGGGACCCAGTGGAATGGGATGGGGGGATGTTAGGTGGGGGTTGGGAAGCAGGCTCAAGGCCTGGGGGACCCGGTGGAATGGGATGGGGGGATGTTAGGTGGGGGTTGGGAAGCAGGCTCAAGGCCTGGGGGACCTGGTGGAATGGGATGGGGGGATGTTAGGCTGGGGACCACTGCAGCAGCTCTGTGGTTGGTCATTAGAGCATGCATATTGCCAAGGACCCAAATTTTGTTCACATTGCTGCAGGGGTGCTACAGCAGCTGTAACTTTGGGCAGAGATTGTAAATTCCTTTGTTCAGTGCCATCGCAATTTTGAACAGTCACTGAATGAGCAGTCATAAGTTAAGAACTACCTGTAGTGCATCTATCCTTCCTCTGGTCATTCCCCCTTTTGCATTTAAACTTCTGTCTTCACAGGCCTTCAAAAGAAGGTCTTGGCTTCAGATAGTGCAGTTCTCCACTCACATTGCTAAACTAAGAAAGTAACATTTTGACTGAGTCTCAATTTGTAATAAGCCATGTGTGCTTCCTACTCCTAGATCCTGCAGAGGCATCACAGTGCTGAAGTTGTGAAAGCCTGGGCATTTCCATGGTAACTGGCGGAGTTATTAACACAAGATAACAGGCTTTGCTGATGATCTGGCAAGGGAGAGGGTGGGAGGCCAAGTATTGCAGGAATGCTAAATTTGTAAAGACTTTTTTTTTTCCTGTGGGTCTAACTTCGGGGTAGCAGAGATGGGTTAGAAAATTACATCCTGAGGGTAAGATGCAAGTAGAAAGAACATTTCTGTTTATATCCCACCTTTCTGTGCAAATAGGTAGATGCATGGAGATATATAGATCTCATAACGGGCATGTTTTGGAATAAGACTGAAAATCAATCAGGGCTTACAAACTGTATTAAAAATCAGCCACAGATTAGGCTCATACTACATTTAATTCTGGGTAGGTTGATCATGAAAAAAGATTGTAGGCATAGACAATCTGTTTTTGTAGATTTTTTGCACCCAGTTTGGAAAAAAGGGAGGGATATAAATTGAATTAATATTTCCATTATTTATGTCTGATCTGGCTCAAAGTCAGGGCTTTGCCTGAAAAGTCCCAATCTTTAACCTTCTTGAAACTTTAGTAAGATGAGCTGTCCTTCTTGCTAAGATTCAGGATAATTTGTAATGGGAAGCACTAATAGAGAAATACCTTGAATAATAATAACTCACCCTCTTTGGTGGTAATATGCTCCCTGATGATTGGAGGGCATTCCTTTTTTTTTACTTGTTTCTTTTGTGCTCACATTACTCTCCAGAGGAAGGTAACTTGTAATATTTCCTGTAAGCTGCCTTGAGTTGCCACGAGCGAGTAGCAATAGCAATAGCACTTAGACTTATATTCCACTTTACAGTGCTTTACAGCCATCTCTAAGCAGTTTACAGAGACAGCCTATTGCCCCCAACAATCTGGGTCCTCCTTTTACCGACCTCGGAAGGATGGAAGGCTGAGTCAACCTTGAGCCTGGTGAGATTCAATCTGCCAAATTGCAGGCAGCCGGCAGTCAGCAGAAGTAGCCTGCAGTACTGCACTCTAACCACTGTGCCACCACAGCAATATAATTTTTTCAAATAAATAAAAATAAATAACCACAGTTAATTATGTTTACTGATTATTAAATATATTTATTATTAGTTTGTTAAATTTATTTAACACCTATCTCACCATGGAACTACCCTGGCAGTGGTGGGTTGCTCCCGGTTTGGCCCAGTTCTTAGAGCCGGTAGCGGTGGCGGCGGGAGGCTCCACCCACCCGCCCGGGATGCTTCTGCGCACACACAAACCAGTAGTAAAGGGTTTTAGAACCCACTACTGTACCCAGGGCAACTTACAACAGTAAAACGGAGAACGAAATAATAAAAAATGTAACCAAATAACAGCAAAGCAATGGAAACAATAAAAATAAAGCTTACCTTTGAGCTTATCTGAGGACTCAAAGAAAATTACAACAATAAATCAAAGTACAAAACATATGACAAAGTTTTAAAGAATATAAAACACCACTGTAAAATCCGCTAAAGTCAGAATCTTAAAATTAAGTTTAATATTCAAAGTGAGGCCAGGTATAGCTTTCCCTATCACAGTGCTAAAGAAAAGGAAGTTGATGTATTTAGAACCACTCAAAGGGGAGCATGAACTGACAACTTGGATGTCACAGGTAGTCCTTGACTTACAATAGCTTGTTTAGTGACTGTTCGAAGTTACAATAGCACTGAAAAAAGTGACTTATGACCATTTACGACCGTTGTAGCATCCCCATGGTCACATGATCAAAATTCGGACACTTGGCAATTCTGGGAGTTGAAGTCCACAAGTCTTAAAGTTGCCAAGTTTGAAGACCGCTGGCTTAACCCTTTGATGTTTTCTTCTTGGGTCCCAAGAGCAAATCAGTTAAGAAACTAACTGCCTAATTTATTCACTTAAGGCTAGGAAAATTCATGTCCAGTTGTCTAGGACATAAAGGTCATTACTTTTTTAAAACTTCAGTGAGATTCAGGATTGGTATTGCAAAGAAAATACAAAAGATTATTACCAGCACCTCAAGAATTCAGTGTTCAAGAGATAGGTCATTCTATGAGCATCTTATGCCTCAAGATTAAGACAACTTTGATTCAGATGCTTTGCAAGTTTGAAGTTTCCCAGGCTCTGTTTGAAGCTAAGACTCACTCCCTCTGAAATTTCATCAAGAATAAAGGAAACACAGGAAGGGCAATAGACCCAAAATAGCCTAACCTTTAAAGCATGGGAATACTTCATTTCTCTGCTGAGAACTTTACCTGAGAGAAGGCATTATAACCCTTTTGAACTTGGAATTTCCCCTCCCCCCTTGTCGCAATATTTTCCCTGAACTGTCTAAACAAAACTGCCAACTTGAAATGGATGGATATTTTGATTTCTATTTCTTCAATATCTTATGAATCAAACGTTCTTCATCCTAATCCCTGTCAGATGTTTGGGACCAACATCTTCCAGAATCCCCAAAGCCATGTAAATGTGCTCTCAACACGTAAGGAGGGCCCTAGGTCATGAGAAGCTGCTACAGTATATACTTTGGAAATATTCCTTGTCTTAGAGCATAGCCATCCCATAGAAGCAGTGAATCTGGAAAATGTTATTTATAGTATGGCCCTAGAGATTGGTAGGCCAACTCCTGAAACTTGTCTATCCATTTATAGAATTAGTGCAGCGTGCTTTGAGTTCTACAAGTAGAAAAGCCTGATTTATTCCAAAACAGTTCAGTAAGGTTTTCAAGCAAAATGAGAAATTATAATTAACAGAAACCTTCTCAGGTGGCTTTGCAAAAGGACTGCATGCACTAGCCAAAATGATTCATATAACCTCATTCAGTTTAAGATATGATTGTGCAAAATATAGCCACAGTTTCCCCTGCTGTCCCCTTGCTACTATTCTGTGACAAGCAAGCTGCAGAATTTCCCCTCCAGGAAAGGGTTTGGTAAAGCAACCAAGTGAGAGGCAGAGCAGATTAGGGTCACTCTTAGCTCCTCAGAGATTAGCTCCCCAGAACCAGTTTAGTCAAGTGATTAAGGCACCAGGCTGGAAAGCGAGAGACCATGAGTTAAAGCCCCACCTTAGCCAGGAAAACCAGCTGGATGACTTTGGACCAGTCACTCTCTCTCAGCCCAACCGACCTTCACAGGGTTGTTTGCGGAAAATAGGAGGAGGAAGGTGTGTTGGATATCCTCACCGCCTTGAGTTATTTATAAAAATAATAAAGATGGGACACAAATAAATAAATAAAATGAAAAATAACAATAAAAAATAAAACAGCAAATGTAGCCCCCAAGGCCACCTTTTGTGATACCATTGCATTCAATGTGTAGAAGGTGTTACTATATGACATTGTGATGATTTATATTTTGCATCTTTGCTGTTGTTAAGAAAATCAGGTACCGGCCATGTTTTGTGGTACAGGCCATGATTTGATTTCAGTCCACATTTCTTTTCACATTTCTTTATTATAATGAGCCATTGCTAAGCAGCAGAAATAACCAAGGCTACTGAATTGAGTTCAAATTTCACCATCTGTTCCACTTCCTTTTTTCATTCCCTGGCAGCCTGAAAATTATAAGATTGTATAAGAATAATAATAATAATTTTAAAAGATTATAATGGGGGAACTTTCTGCTGCCCTCCAATGATTAAGGTGAGCAAAGACAATCAAGTGCTTCTGATGCTAAACAAGCCAACATGGTAGATGCCTCAAATGCAGGAAATGCACACAAGTAAGAAACTTTTCTGCCAGGAGGAAAGAGTGTGAAACTTGCACTTCCACATAATTAAGTTCCTGCTTGGCATGAAAACCTTTTGGAAAAACTGTAGCCAGCACTTGGCAATCACAAAATGAATATTTTTTAAAAATCCAGTGTTTTCCCTCAAGGCAGAAAAATTGTCTGGAAAAGTTATTTCATAATACAGAATGTTTTCTTAGAGACTGAAGGGTTGGCAAGCTAATACTGAGTTGATCCAGGTTTTTGACTGCTGGAAAGAGGTTTTAGGCACCCCAGAAATGTTTGCCTTTTATGTTCATTACTTGGAGTAGGCCACTACGGAAGCTTTGCTTACAGTATTCACACAGAAGATATTATCCAATATAATTTTAAAAAATGGCTTTCATTATTCAGCAATTATTGAAAGTTGGTTAAAAATCAAATGCCCTATAAACGTACAAGGCATCTGATGTGCAGGGTTTTTAAGAGGAAACTGCATCTGCTGAAGAGAGAGCAGTTAATCAAATTGGGTCAGAGAAGAAACGGTATTTGTTTATTTTGTTCTTTACGGTATTTATAAGGCCACCCCAATCAGTTAAGACTCTGGGCAGCAAAGAAATCAAAATAGTAATAGTATTAGCCAAATAGAAAAAGTAATATGTGTCCAAAAGAAATGCTCATAATTTGAGATGAACACCCAATGGAATAGTATGTTTTTAACAGTCTTGTGGAATGGGAGGAGGGAGGGGTCGAACATACCTCTTGAGAAAGCATGTTCTAGGGAGTGCACATATGGTGGAGAAGGTTGGTCACCTAGCCCAGCCCCCATGCACTTCTCATGGGTAAAGAATTGTTTGCAGGCCTCCTCTTGATGTTCAGACCAGAGTGACAGATTCGATTCTGGTAAGGCTGTGCCTGATATAACCCAGAAGTACACCATAGTGAGTTTTAAAGGTGATAACTAGCACTTTGAATTGGACTCAGATGTTTACTTGGAGCCTATGCAGCAATCTCAGAATTTGTGCTATTTTGCAGAGATGGGCTTGGCCCTCCAGCATTCTGATTACTCCATTCTGCACAGCTGCAGATGCCGAGTCATCTTCAAGAGCGCCCTAACTTACATTACTTATAGTAGCCCAGTTGAAGGCAAGAGTCACTATATATCCCTAAGGTATGGGTATCATGGACTAGAGGAAATCATAATGGGTGCATCAGCCGGGCAAGGATTTCCATGGCACAGGTTTGACCTACTGCTTGTATGGGAACCTGAGTCCAAGAGGACCACCAAGTACATGAACCAGAGGTGGGTTCCTACCGGTTCGGACCGGTTCGCCCGAACCGGTAGCAACCTACTGGTGATGTCACAATGACATCACCGATCCGGTTCGGTCGGTGCCGGTCCATGGGCGCCGCCATCATTTTATTTTATTTTATTTTATTATTATTATTTTTTTTTACTGCGCATGCACAGAAGCTGAGTTTCCGGCACTGTGCATGCGTCGCCATCTTGTTTTTGGCTTGTTTTTAATTTTTTTCTTTTACTGCGCATGCCATGCAGTGCGGGAGGAAGCGAACTAGCAGCGAGGTAAGTTAGAACCCACCCCTGACATGAACTAACTTCTTAAGGGACAGTGCTACTCATCCAAAGTAACTTCTAGGAATGGTGTTACAACATGCTCTAATGCTGGCCAAACAACTTTGTCCTGGAAGGTTGTAATTTGAGTTTGTTTCATCTCATCCAGTTCTTGACATCTTCATTTTCAACAGCATTTATGGCACAACCTGGGGTGGCAAAGTACCCTTCACTCCCAACCTTTATACTGGAATGACCAAATGCTGGAGTTCTTTTTAATAATAATTACCAACTGAAACTACCCAATATGTTGGGAGCAAAACTACCTTAAATGGTACCCCAACTTTCACCTCTTGCAGATGAGACAGAAGATACAACAATCAATAACACACTGCTAATGCTTCTAAATAGCAAACGCTGCTAAGTAGACTAGCAGAAGCAAAACATATGCATTTGCCCTCTTATGTTCTAACAAAAATGATCAACCAAAGTGCCTAATGTTGTTTTTATCCCATGTTTAAGACTGCACCGAATGCTAAATTAGTATGAATACTGATAAGGGAGCCTCTATAGTTGACTCATCACCACCTTCTCAGCAACCTTCCACAAAAAAAGAGATAGTGAAGAAGTTGTCAGTGTTGGCTAAATCAAGGTATCAAGATTAGTGTTAGGTACTACCTTCTTCAAAATCTATTTTTTTAAAAAAAAAATCCTTTACTGCTCTTTTGCTATGAAAAAAATTATACTTCATTTGAGGGGAAGGTTGTTTCAAATTTACATTTTGTAAAGTTTTCTAAATTTTTTTTGTTCAATAGATTTCAGTGACCCCTTCTAAAGATTTTGCTGATTATTCATGCTGATGAATTTTTGGATTTTGTGAGCTATTTCCTGACACGGGATACATCTTTTAAGTTAGAGCTGTTATTGTAGTTTTGAGTGATCCCACAAGTGCTCTAGAGAAATTTGATTTTCTTGACTTACCCTTTCAGCTTTTCATTTTCACTAAGAATTAACTTAAAACACAATTATGACTGTGTTGAGCTACCTTAACAATGTTCTTCTTTGTAAAAGTAAATTTGATGCTGCTGCTGCTGCTGCTGCTATCAAAATTCACAGCTCTACTTAAAATTAAAACTTTGGGGCAACTGCAGAGCTATCCTCAAAATCCCTTAAGACTTAGTAAATTTTTCAGATCTGCAGCTCCTGGAAAAACAAAAACAAAAAACAGCCCAAACCCAAACAAATCTCACAAGATTTCAGTAAATGAAATTTCACATGAGAAATTTCTTGAAATTTCAAAGACCTAAAACAAAATGTCACAAGATGTTGTCATGCTCGTAGAACATCTTTGGGATGATTTCAGATTTTAATCTTTAAATAGTAATACTAGTAATAACGATGATTAAGTTTAATGGACTGTGGATGCTGTTGCATTTTGAAAGATGGGTACGGTATTTATCACACCTGTGTCAATACCCTACAAAGCAGTGCATGCTCAGCTAAAGCCAGCCAAAAGGCTGAGCTTGCCCTGAGAAGAGAACTCCCTTATTATTTTATGCTTCCATTGCCTAGGAAATTCAGTTCAGATTCACGTATTAGCTTCCATTAATGCCTGTGGCTTCTGTCTTTCAGGGTCGACCAGTAAGTGCATGTTCCTTCCTACGTCGTGTGTGCTGTGCAGCTTTACCCCTCCAGCTGCTGCTGTTGCTTCTGCTACTCCTTGCCTTTCTGCTCCCGCTAGCAGAGGAGACACACAGTTGCAAGCTCACCAACAACTTTGCACACTCCTTCAACTTAATGCTGAGACACGATCGCCCACCGCCAATTTAAGTTCTCCTTGCCTGCAGTGCAGTTAAGTTGACAGATTACATTTTTCCCAGCAGGTTTCACCCCCCCCCCGATCTTTATCTTGTGTTAAGTCCTTCAAGAATCATGGCAACTGCTAAGGAGTCCATTTAAAACTGGAAATTTGGTTAAATGACCGCCATTATCCAATGTATGCTCAGGCTGGAGAAATGAAGTATTCATATTTAGAGCTAAAATACGTTTTTAAAATATATGACTATATTTATATTGTATATATGATTTTTATATACCGGTATATGTATGTGTATCAAAAATGTCCCGACATCGGTGTTTTCAACAAATCCTACTCTTTATTTGAGTATGTCTTTGTTGAAAAATAGTCTGTGTTAAGCACAAAAATAAAAAGAATAATATAAGAAGGTATGAAAAATGACTTACCACCCAAAGGTAGCAGCAGCCATGTGTCATTCTCCTTCCTGTGTTTTTACATACATCACGCTTATGATTGCCATCTGATTGAAAAAAGTAAATTGATTAATTGCATTAGCCAGTTAACTTCTTATTGAATTTATATAATATGCACAATCCAGATGTGGATTTTCTACTCAACCCTTCCCATTGATCACCATGGCTATTGCTAATAGGATATTCATCTGACAAAATACAGATGTATTCGAAGCCGAGATGCACACCTAAACTGGAGAAGGCCTTAACTTATATCCTGGGAAAGGAATGTGGGATGCCTCTTAAGATGCCACTTGCCCTCTGTAGATTTTACGTGTGCCTGTATCAGAAACAGTATATTTTTTTAAATCTACTGTCCAGTTAATTGTAATTGATTACTGTTAAAGGGAGGGCCATAACATTTTACATGCAAAGGATTCCAGCTGCCATCTATAGCATTGAAGTTTGGGTTAGTTTGAATCTCTGGAGATTTGCTACAGAAAACATTGCACTAAATCAGGGGTGTCAAACTCAAGGCCCGGGGGCCGGATCCGGCCCGCAGGGTGCTTAGATCTGGCCTGCGGGGCTGCCCTGGAAATAGCAAAGGACCGGCCGAGGTGCCTCTGCCAGCAAAAATGGAGCTCGGGAGCAGCCCTCCTGAGCGGCCCTCCCGAGCTCCATTTTCGCTGGCAGAGGCTTGCAGGAGGCTATTGCAGCCAAAAACGGAGCTCGGGAGCCCTTTCTCGCTGGCAGAGCACTCAGGCCACCACAGGCGCACCCGACATGAGTAATGTCGAGCTGGCTACCCCCCCCCCAGACCCCCAAGGTCAAACACAAACCTGATGCGGCCCTCAATGAAATTGAGTTTGACACCCCTGCACTAAATGGTCCAGTGGTCTGAATAAATGTGTTGCTGCTTCCTATTTTCCCATATTCATTGGTTAATGATGTCACCCTGTTGATCATGTGTCTTGCATTGTGGCTGTTGCCAATATCCTCATCTCACATCTTTTTATGTGTTCACCTTACTAGCAGAAAGGAGAAGCCACCATGGGGTTGCCCTTTGGATCCCACCATGATATATTTTAAATCACATCTCATTATACTTAATGTTGAAATATTGTGTAAATAGAAAAATTAACAAGAGATTCCTTGTTAAATTCCCTTGTTAATATTATATGATACAAAAATACTTAGAAATACAGAAGCAAATGGCATACAGTCATAAAAATATTTTTTTTAAAAAAAACTGGCTGATTCTTTGGAGAAGCCATTCTCTCTCAGCCCAACCCGTCTCACATCCCTGCTCATATTCCCCAAGAGCAAGTATTAATGGCATAAAACCTCTGTTCTTCAGGGTGGCATATAGTCAGCATAATTAGTAATTACTGAAAATCTTATTTGTCCCATCAGCTTATCTGATCCCTTTTATACAAGCTGTAGGTGATGAGACTTAGATTCACGTTAGTGAAACAGTTCACACTACAGAGACAATATGATTCACTCCAACAAAGCTGAAGTGAATCATGACCTGTATTGCCTCAACAAAACCATTTGGGTGGCCTCCTACCACATGGGTCAGTTTGCAGGAGAAGATTCTTCCCAGATTTTTCTCAATAGGACAGTTCCCAGGATGGGCAGTTTTGGGATTGCCCACATTGTACCTCAGAACTTCCTGGCCTGGAAGACCTCAGTGTGGGGGTTCTGGATAAGACAAGCACCATGGACTAGGGTTTCAGAGAAGATATCACTTACCTCCTTGAAACTACATGCAAAAAAAATCTGGCAGACCATCACAAGATTACACTGAATGGGCTCCAGGTTGACTGCATTGGATACACACTATAATCAATCACAGTATTCACTGAAACTGCCATACCTAGAAGCCCTTGAGCAGTACGGTGGGAGAAAGCTCCTTTTAGTCTTCCCCTGTAGCACTCCCACAAGGAGCTCCTCTCAGCCTTCTACCACAGACAAAGCTCTGTAGGAGTTTACTGAAAGGTGGTACACAATATGGTGAGGTGAACCAACATGGTTGCTTCACTCTTAGAACCATTAGGATCACATTGCTTTCCAAAGGTGCTTTATGAAAATCTCTATTGAAGTCAAAACTTTACATAGCTCTACTTTCTCCATGTTATGGAAGGAAATGCCAATATAACTACATGCTGCATAAAAAAGGATTTATTTTTGTTTATTCTCAATTTCATACTATTCAGCTAGATTGGATGACTTGGAATTCTCCTAAATAGTAAACAGGCATTTAGAATATATATCTGATTGTTCTCCGTAGCATAGTTAAATCAGAGTTGGCACCATTGTAGTTCAGATAGAATCGTATAATGTGCTTTTAAATGTTCTGCCAAAGGGAAGAGAAGTCAACTATAGTTTTATGGTGTGTGTGTACTTTAGCTGGGTTCACACATCATGCTAAATCATAGTGTGGTTTTCTTTGGTTTTTAGTTTACCATGTAAATCATGGTTGTGGCTTGGCACAATTTGGTTTCTTCAAACAGCATTGTTAAAAAATGAAACAGCTGTGATTTACTGCACTGTATGAACCCAGTCTGTTTCTGTAAATAATCAGCTTTCTGTTCCAGGTAGATAACCCAGTAGAGGACCTATTCACTGTCTTCTTAAATCTTACACAATATTAAATATGCTTGAACATGGTATGGATAGTGCAGCTGGGAACCCTGAGCCATAATCTGAATCTGCAAAGGCACTCCAATGCATCCAGGAGATACAAGAAAGCATGAAAAGGAGGAGGGTGGACAGAATAGAGAAGAGGGACAGTGGGGGAGGAAAATTGGCCGGCACAAAAGAAAAGTATAGTCCTGAGGTGCTCTCATAAAATGATTCCGTTAGTTCAAAATAGGGCTGTTGGCTTTCCAACAATTCAGTGGACTTCTGCCTTTCCCAGTAACATGACAGATGTATAGAGGTTAATGTTTTATCTCAAAAAACGTGAAAAGCTTCATCTGCCAATTTCTACACATCAGGTAGAGGAGTACAAGAGAAGGCTGGGCTGATTGTGTTTATTTTATTTGTACTCCCCCCCCCTTTATTATTTTTATAAATAACACAAGTTGAACATATCTAATACTCCTTCTTCCTCCTATTTTCCTGACAACCACCATCCGGTGAGGTGAGGTGAGCTGAGAGAATGTGACTGGCCCAAAATCACCCAGTTGGCTTTCATGCCTAAAGTGGGACTAGAATTTATGGCTTCCTGGTTTCTAGTCTGATGACTTAATCACTGCCAAATCTTTTGCCAGCTCCAGGCAAGACTCTGTTTTCAGGGTCATGGGATAGGTTGTTTCAGACTACAGGCTGACATAATTGGCAAGATGCAAAATTACACCTGCAAAACAATGTTAGTACCAGATTAGCCTTCTAACATGTCACCAATATTAGTGGAGTACTCCAAGAAAAAAAAAATCCTTCTGCAGTTTGAGTTGGTCCCCCGCCCCCAGAGCATGAAAACGTGTCTTGTGCACAATTGTGCAACAGATCCAAAGTCTCCAGCTTGTCTCTGTAAGTTTCCTAGAGTCCAGAAAGCAAAAGCAAATGACTTCCCTCCCAACTACAGCTAAAAGACAGATCACAGAGAAGCAGTTAATAGAATATAGGAAAAGTTGTGTCCACCTGACTTCAACCCTAATTCAAGGAAGAAGCTAATTTACCTCTTACTGCTGATGTTTCAGTAATTCCCTAGGTAACACTTAGCTATTGCAGTGAATGTTTTGCTTAATGTATTATGTGGTTTGCAAACCATGATTTCTGGTTTAGTATGTTGGCCAAAGCTATTTATGTTTTATTCAGTATGTCACAACTGTGGCTTACTATATGTGAGATCCCAGCTGATGTCCCACACACATCTTTTAGTAAGGTTTTCTGCAAAGGAAAATCCCAGATATTCATATTAGAAGAATGTATGGGTCTCCTGTGGAAAATAATGGTTGCATTCTGTGAATATGTGCCATCAAAGGCCATCTGGGGAGGAAAAAAAGCCTTATGTGACTCTCCCTCCCCTTTGTACAAAGCTTGTGTTTGCAAGAAAACTCACTGAATCCATTGTTAGCAACAACAACAACAAGACCAGCTGCAGCACATTCAGTCTGAAGGCTTAGAGTCTAGCAAAAGGGGTATTACTAGTTTATTCGGCAATTCCAATCCTATACCTTAAATACAGAAATAAGTATTGAAATGCAAGAATCAGCTGAAAAATGGGAATTGGCCACTCTTCAGTGCACACTAATCTATAATATCTCTTACAGCCTGTTACTCTTTGGATAGATTATTATTATTAGAGGTAGACCTGAACTGAGATATCATTCAAATGAGTTCAGGTATTTTTCTCTCCAATTTTGCATGGAGATGCATTTCTCTTTTGTAACTCAGAATATTTATGGAGATTAAATTGCATTTCCTGAAGTTCCGTGGAATGCAAACATATGGAAGCTGAAAAGCAATGTTTGTATCTGATTTGTTATTTGCCATTTAATCCATGTTTTGAATGCTAAATCCTTTGCCAGGATGCCTGCTAGTTGAATAAGCAAACTGCATGAACAGTCCAATATAAAAACTGATTCCAGTCTTGGGAACAACAAAAGAGAAAAATGTCATTCTGCTTCATATCCATGTATGGTTCCAGTCAGCTATTCTGACTTTAATAAATATTAGCAAGGCCAAAACGTACAGTGAAGAAATTGTGCTTTCCTCTATAAAAACACTCTGAAACAACATACTGTAGTTTGGCTTGCATGTTCACAATGCTTGCATGTTCAGGAAGGTTGACAATCTGTTGTCCTCTTGACATTTTTTATTAACCACTCTTTCTTATTGACCACATAGCCTGGAATTGGTAAATGTTGGTCCATACCACCAGGGGGTGCCAGGTTGCCTATCTCTGACAGAAGATTCCTCTCTGCTTCTCCACCCTTTGTATTCCTGTCTAGCCCTTCATTTTGACATAGAAGCGAATTAGTTACGGACTGCATGCATGTCTCAATTTTCTATTCTATATAATGTCTGGCTTAATACTTACCTGACTTTGGCTGACCTTGAAAAGACATGCTGTGTTTGATTTGATTAGTAGTTCGATAGGAGACTACCAAGGTTGTGAACTAGATTGTGAAGTCAGAAACATTCTGGGTGAAAGCAAGTGGAAACCACTTCCATATTGTTGCAAAGAAGGATGCATTCATAACATCATCAGGAGTTGAACTTAACTCAAAGGGGGCTTTGTATATCTACATACCTCGGGCATACCAGCTCAGAGTATAACTTAAAGGCTAATTCAGCTGTTATAAGACAAGGCTTTGGGCAGTAACATTATTTTTCTGTGAAAATGCTTTTTGCCTTTTTCATATATTTCATCAAGTCTCACTCAGATCTGCATAAGATTCCCTGTGCACCTGCTAAAATGGAAGATAGACTTATCATTGTTTATAGCAGTGAGACCAGCACTAAAGATTAAACTTCCCCTTTTAAGTTATTAAAATAAACTTTTCTTCAGTGCCAAACAATGTTTTTAGTGTGCATGTGTTGAAATGAATCTGACCTGCACAAATGCACAGATGGCCCTTATTAAATCATGGTTTCATTATCTGTGGTTTCATGTATCTGTTAAAAAGAGACCAGACTTCAGTGGTAACAGTTTTCACATACCTGTGGTTTGGGGCCATTTTCTAAAACTATGCATATAGCATGCAAGATCATGGGCAAACGTTTGTGTATGCAGAAAGTATATTTTTTCAAGGCCTCATTACTTGTAGTATCATTATCCACGGTTGCTAAACTGGATTTGAATCTTGCTAATTTCCCAGTAGAAAGAGGGAATCCCATTATTTCCTCCACCTATGCCCATAGCACATCACCCCAAAACCAGCTGCCTTTCTTACTTTAATTTCCACATTAAACTGGTAAGGCATCGAGGTGCCACAGCTTTTTGAAATTCTGGTCCTTCTACACACACACACACCTCCACACCCCCCACCCCAATTTCTTAAAAGAAAATTCAGATGTCTTCACTTGGTTTTGGACTTTTTACACTGTGGATTAAGAGCAGCAGCTGTTCTGCACATAAGCTGCTTCAAATGATTTAAGCAGAGGACTAGAATCCAGAGCTCTGAAGCTGCTGAAATGCACGTCATTCTATTGCAACTTCATTCAACTTCATTCATGTCTGCTTGCTTAAAACCTAGATAGGGTTGGCCTTCTGGGGCTATAGTCACATTAGTTGTTAGTCATTAATCCCCCCCCCCTCTCTGTTGATTAGTGTGTCATTTTCAATATTGCTAAGGCTTTGTCTTCCATTTATTGCTTTAGTCCTGTGGAATTAAATCTGCATTTTTAAAGTTAGCTGTAATGTGTATATTATAAATGGAATATCCATATAGATCCACTGTTTCTCTACCATGCCTCTACAGTATAAAATTTGAAAAGGCTTCTGCTACTGTCTTAATTTTGGAGAGGTGAAAAAAAATCTATTTTTCAAACCACCTTCCTCTTTTTAAAATGAGCCTTCATTTTGTTTAATTTAAAACTTACATGTTTACTAAGTAATTACCAGATGTTCCTGGAGGGTAAGATTTACCCTCAAAACATAGGATTTGATCTGTAATTTGAACAGCATCATCATAATTGTATGTTGGATTCACAAGACAAGCAACCTATTTTTAGTCTCTGTATATTAATCAAAAGGGCCAACAACACCCATCACATATTTATGTCAATTACTTCTTATAAGCATCTGCATATTACTAGTGAAGGTTACAATCCAAGGAGAAAAATAGATGCAAGACTTAAACAGGAATATCAGAAGTGAAAAGTTTAACTATAAGCCATATAACTGAAAGCAGCTAAAAAGAAGGCAGTGGTGGTTCTTATATATCCAAGCATTCATTTTGCCCCATTGTTTTTACCATACAAGGCTTTTTACAGAATTTTGGAAACAGTGTTAAAAATAGTGCTAACAATGTATTTTTTTCTTGTTATTAAAAATTCCCACCCTTTTTTTCTTAAAAAGTAGAGCCAGATTTATATCAGTGGAGAACTTAATATTGGAACTAAAACACAAGGGTGTTTGATTTGGTGAATATGTTTAGTACATTCTGAGCTAGGTATCAGAAGAATGTTGAGCTCACAGTCCTTTTAAACAACAACAAAAAAATCTGCTTACATGAAATTATTTTTCATTATAGCAATCTAATTCAGGTGGAACAAAGTCACATTGCTGCTGCTAATATTTGGAAAGTACAAACACTTGCCTGTCTATTGCAAATGAAGGGATCTATTATCAAACTGGCGGTCCATGGGCCAGATTTTATTTTATTTTATATTTATTTTATAAAATTTATATGCCGCCCAACTCCCGAAGGACTCTGCCCACCCCATGAATGGGGGAAATGTCACAAATGTCATGTGACGGCAAAGTGACACAATGAGTTTGACACCCATGTATTAGTAGAACCCATGTACCTTCTATCTAATTCTGCTAGAGATGACCTCATTTTCATGGTGGTTGTACCATTTAATTATAGGATGGAGAGACTTTGGGGTAGTTAAAGGTGATATATTGCAGCTTGTTGCCTTTGCTGTAATGAAGTCTTTACTGCAAGAGATTATGTTTACAAGCAAAATCATCTTCAGCCAGGTCTTCTTCAAAAATTTGACTCCAACACATACTCCCCAGTTATCATATCCAGAAAGCACAAAGATGTAGAGGCTAAATCAATATCTCTGAAGCAAGCTGATAGAATTGCTCTGTAGAGATTCTCCAGGGTTTTGTTTCTGGTGGAGAACAAGTAATTATCCCTCACATGCTTTCTTTTCCAAGCTCCAAGAAACTGGTCTCTAATGTTCATTGTTGTTGCAAACTGCTTCAACTCTCTGTTGATCCTTTTGAGCTTCAACCTCAGTTTCTGAAAGTTGAACTTGAGATTTCCTGTGAGTTGCTGGAAATCTATGAATAATATCCCATTTAGGAATCTTCACACAACAGGATCTTTATCCCAAATGAAAAAAGCAATCTCAGTGCTAGCTGCCTGGGGTAACAAGAATTTATAACAAGCTTTTTATAAGCCATTAATCTCTCCAAGTGAAATCCATATCAGTGTGTTCCAAGAAAATCAGAGAACCTCTTGAATGAGAAGAGGATAAATGGTTTTATTCCATTCTCCTTGTTTCTTACCTTTGGAGCCTGTACCCACAGATTTACTAATCTAAGCATACCATATGTCAACTCCAATAAGATTTAAACACTGCAGGCTTTGGAGTGGTCTGCAAACACACATATCTCTTTGCTCTGTAAACATAATTTAATGTTACTGGGATCTCTATATAATAGCAAGTGTGATAATTGTACTGTTTTTAAAATGGTAACATTCCACTACTCTATAATTTTTGTGTGCAGCTTTTAGCAGGAATAAAGGGAGAACGCTTTCTAGAAAAGAAGAAAAGGTGCTTACTCAAATTTCCCGTTCTGCCAATGCCTTTGTTTTTGAAAGAACATCACATTCTCATATGTTCGGGTTTTTTGGGGGGGGGGTCTTAGAATCTAACTGGATGTGATCTTTTTGTTATATCATCTTTGGCTTCCTGATGTTTTAATCTGAATACTGTATCACTCGAAACTTAACATGGATGCTAAAGGTTTTATGCATAAATTATCAGGGATCTTCGCTCAAATATATACAGCAAACTGGTTGCTTCGTTTAGTTTTGTTTTTGGATTATTTTTTTCCTTACCCTTTAGTCATTTACATTACAGATGTTCTGTACCATTATCCGTGTAAACTTTTTTAAAAATTAAAATAATTTGAATGGCTTCAAAGAATCATGAAATAAATTTCATGATATACGATGTATGAATGTATAACATGAGATATGATTTGAAGATTTGGGTTACAATTTCCCCCTTAATCTTGCAACATTGCATCCACGATTGGCATTCCAAGATATAACAGCTTAGAAGTAATCACAGAAAACTAGCCATTCATTCTAGAACCTAGTCTAAAGTTTTCCATTTTGCAAAGCATCTCAAATAGGTATGGAGAAGAAATTAATGCGAGTTACTTTAATGCAAACTAATATAATTTTATTTTTCTAGCAAATATGTAAATGAAATACAAATATTCTTTGAAATGTGTAATTCCCTAAATTTTGAAAAGCAAGTTGTCAGTAAGAATGCATATTATTAAAAATATTTCATAAAAATGCATATATTTAGAAAAATAATGTATAAAATGTGTCCAATCAGGGCAAAGCAGTTCAGTATAGAATGTAGATCTTTAAAGTCACACAGCTAAATTATGGCATTAATCTTTTTTATTGTATCTGATGAAATTGTGTCTCAAATTAATCTTCTGAATATGCTTTATGATACCATAAGCAACTTCAATGCTTTCAGATCATGTCTTGTGTGTCTAACACAGAATCTTTCAGGAGATCCAGATTATTTTGTTTTCTGCTTGCAACCCTTTTATTTCTCTACAATTCCTTTTTTTTTTTTCTTACTATAAAAACCGTTGAGGAGAGAAAGGTGGAATAGCTGTTCAAATGCTTTTTAATAGCAGTAGTCCATCTGGAAGCACTTATGATTGTTTTAGGTACATCAGCTAAACATAATTACCACTCAGGACTTTCTGAATTTAATGAATATGGAAAATCCATGGATGCAATTATGAATAGGACTGTAAGTTCTAAAACTCTGGAAACTTGTGTGAACATCTCATGTATTGCACTATAGTACCCATCAAAGAAACCAACAAACCATATATCAATGTTAATCTCAGGGCACAAACCACTGTCCCATGCTCTTTTAGGGGATCCTTTTACACGCGGAACTGCCCAATATACAGTAAAATAACTTCATGTTAAACTTAAGTAACTCAAGTTAAGATTGGCAACTCTGAAGCTGAAGCCAAATCACGGTGTTGCTCACCATTAGTACTGTTATTGTAATAAGAAGTAACATTCTGTTTCTTTCTCTCTCTTACTATCAAGTGCAAAACTAATGCCCACGGAAACTCTTCCATGTATAATAATGGGATTATACCACTGAAAGGAAATGAAAAATGCAGGAAGGTTATCACTGTTTGTCCCAGAATAAAATAGTATGTCTGTACACGCTTTCATAATTTGTAATTAAACTGATAATGCATTCTTTGTTTTTCTGCTTCCAGGCAGAACTGGAAACTACTCTAGTCAGACTTTGTGGTCACGTGTTGCCAAATATTATAGATAATATTGAGCTAGAAGAGCCAACAGGTTAGACTAGATTTAAAACAGCCTCCCGTATTTCTTGAACACATTAAACCACATTGTAAACCATAAGAAAAAAAGAATACAAGAATAAGATCTTGTATTGTTTCCCAGACAAATTGTTTTCCTAACCGAGAACTTTTTTCTAAGCTCTCCAGAGTCCTGAAAAATCTTGCTCAACGTGATGTCTCTGACATCTTGACCTGGAGATGCCAGCATATTACAAAAAAATACTACAACAACAACAACACTTAGGCCCTTCCGAATCATCAGTATTACAGGTCACATCCAGATAATTAGTGTAACCTTGTAGATCTGCTCTAACTGTCCTTGCTTCCTATTTTTCTGAAAAATAAACTCTGCACACAATAACACTGCAAAAAGGTTGTGAAAGGGTTGTTTGAATTATTGGACATTTCTGGAGCCCCTTCACACCCAACAAGAGATCTCAGAGTGCCTTGGTTGTTGCAGTCCGTACATAGGTGCTAAATTGAATGTCAGTTGGTTTCATTTTCTAGTATTGAAGATGCATTGCACAACCCAAGTAGACAGTTGGAGAAATCAAGCTGCTGGTCTGGAGTTTTCTGCATAGGTCAAGGTTTAGTAAAACAATCTAGATGGTGGAAGGAAGCATGTATATTCCCTCTTTTACCTCAAGAGAGAGGCAAGGAGATGCCCTGGGATATCGGGCAATCTGTCTATTCTGTGCCCCCATTACCAATATTTTAATCTTGAGTCAACTTATTCAACATACATACTATAAAGGTCACTTCCTCTCTACTGTCTTAGGATATAGTTTTGAAATGCATTTGAAGAAAAGTAGGCTCATTTTAATGAGCCAAACTTCTGCCTCATTTTCTCTACATGTGCAAATTATCGCCATTTATATCTGCACCTACTTAATTTTGTGAAGCAAGCCTTTTCCTTCCATTTCTGGCTTTCTAAATAAAAATGCAGACCAGCCTGATTCCTTCTTCAAAACCTGTTGTGCACTTTTCTTCTAAAAAGAAATAATAATCCTCTGTAGCTGCATTTAATGAAACTGGTATTTTTGTACATGGCTTACCTACTGTATGTTTGGGAATTGTAAAAATGCATTTATTTTTATTTCAATAAATACCTGACGGTTTATAACTCTGTTGTTCAAATATTATCTTTTGTTCAAAAAAAGATTGTATACAGTGTATGAAAAGATCCAAAATTGTCCCAAGAGTGCTAACCTGGTTGGCAGCTGTGGCTAAGAAGCCTTTGCAGAAATTCAATTAGCATGTCAAGTACACCAGGCCTAGACTGAAAAACACTGAATATCTAGACTAGAGCTTTTGTGAAAATTGCAATCAGTAGGCAGTTGCACAATTTACTATATTCCAAACGGGTGAAATCCAGCAGGTTCTGACAGGTTCTGGAGAACCGGTGGCGGAAATTTTGAGTAGTTCAGAGAACCGGCAAATACCACCTCTGGCTGGCCCCAGAGTGGGGTGGGAGTGGAGATTTTGTAATATCCTTCCCCCAGGAGTGGGGAGGGAATGGGGATTTTGCAGTATCCTTCCCCTGGAGTGGGGTGGGAATGGAGATTTTGCAGTATCCTTCCCCTGCCACGCCCACCAAGCCACGCCCACCAAGCCACGCCCACAGAACCGGTAGTAAAAAAAATTGGATTTCACCACTGATTCCAAATCACTAAGTCTGATGACCACTCCAGTTTTCTTAAAAGCAAATTGTGAAATTTCGGCAAATGAATAGAAAACAGTACCTATAAACCCCAGCATTATCCTTCCTCAAAAATGCTGTTAATCCAATTTCAAATAAATTAGAGGAATGCCTGCATTCTTCAGTATCAGTGAACATTGGGATGAGGAAATCTAATGCTGATGTAAAAATAGCACAAAAACTGTACACAGAAGACCCCTTTGTGAACCCTGAAAGCATTAAGCATTAGAATAGGATTGCTTCCATGTTACTTGGACTTTAGAGCCCTTGGCAAAACCCCTTATGAAAGACTCTTCAGCAAACTTTAAGCTCTCTTCTCACGGACCTGCAGCAGGTTAAAGAACACGTACAGAGAAAGGTAAATGGGGCATTTCTCAAAATAAAAGGTGGGATCCTCCAGGAGTCTGAATGAGGCCTTGGGCTTTTAAGTTTATTCAGAAATCATCTGGAATTGTGGTGAGCAGCAAACCAACCATTTATCTGTTCCTTTTCTCTGTGCTGGATGAGTAACATGCTAATAGCCTGTTGACAGAATTCTCACTACACTCATTTCAGATGTTACCTTTTGGATGCACTTTCCTTTCCTCCTTTTCTTTCAAATGCAGCAGTGTGAGACATGAACTAGCAACCATTATTTAAATCTGCAATGCAGAGAAAAAGAAGGATAACAGGATTAATATGCATCCTGCCTTCTCCCACATGTTTTGCTGTACCATTGAGTCATCTTGTCCAATTAAAATACTGACTGATTCTAGCAGTTTACATAATAGATTGCCCATCTAACCATCTTTATACGAGTTATGAAGTGTGAATGCCAAACAAATTGAGGGTAAAACACAAAGAATAATAATGAAAATTGGCCACACCTAGAGAACCAGCTTTTAAATAGTTCCTTAGGCAAGTGAAAGTAGACATCCTTCTTTAATTCTGATAACTAGACACCCACATGGAATTCCTTCTAAAATGCTTCATCCTTTCATTTATTGAACACTTGAGCCTGTTATTTCCATACTTTATTATTATTATTATTATTATTATTATTATTATTATTATTAACTCACAAGGGACTCAGGGCGGCTCACAACAATATAAAACACCATTAAAAGAAACCATAATAAAAACAGTTAAAAACAGTTAAAAACTCATACATACCGTTTCATGGCCGGACCTCGCCAATTACAGAGGCGAGAGCAACGTTATTATTATTATTTATTAAATTTGTATGCCGCCCAACTCCCAAGGGACTCTGGGCTTTTGATACCTGACCACAGTTCATTATTGAGCCCAAAGGCAAACTTCATCAAAACTAGATGTATGCCTACAGTCCATCTACATCTATCTACATGTATACACACACACACACACATGGCCTATCTATCTATGCCAGGCAAATAATATTATATAATTATTTATAAACTTACAAAAAAAAATGCCATGCATTTCCCCTTTAACTGCACAATAGCAGAGTTAAATCTGCTTCTTGGTACATGTTGTCCCTTCTACCTGGTCAAGGCTCTAAGATTCACAATTACAATACTGATGTTTCTGAAGTTCCATAAGGCTAATTGTCTTTGTGCAAACTTCACTGGACATTCTCTAGTAAAACCCCATACATGTTTATTTAGAGGTCCTATTGCTTTCGGTGATACTTACTCCCAGATAAATGTACCTAGAATTCCAGTCTGCCTGGATGTTGTCACACTCATGTATTGTGAATAAATGGGTCTGCCTGCCTTGTCACACTCATGTATTGTGGATAAATGGGGGGAAACTGGAAACTCTACATTCTACCTAATAGTAATTAAATCATTCATGTTTCCTAGATGGTGATTTAATCTTGCAAAGTACATTTCCACCATTCTATACAGAAAATAACTGATCAGTACTATTTTACTTGCAAGACAGTGTCAGCATACAGTTGTTCCTGGTTAGGCAAAGTCTTGTTTGAGTTAAACTCAGCTCTTGATATTTCTCACAAAAATCCTCCTACAGCATCTTTTTTGTGGAGGGCCAACCCATGACCATCACTGAGATCAAGTAGTTCTAGTTCAGTTGATGATAGGACTGAGCTGTTTCTTAGAGCTAAGAATGTCCAGTTCCTACTGTCATTTCTTATTAGTTTAACTGTACTAGCCAAGGTAAATCAAAATGTCAGAATAGTATTTTGCTGTCTACTTTGCACTGTGGATTTCTGCCTTGGTTGTAGAACTGGGAAGGGATCTGAAAAAGTGCAAACTTTGCCAATATAGTCTGCTGACTGCACATCTCTATTAAACTGAACTGTTTGGATCAGGGGTATTCCTCAAAAGAAGTCCATACTTCTAGAAATCCGGGGTAATGCATAATGGCCAGGGCTATTTTTACACTACCCATATTTTCATTCTACAATCCCTCCATAAATCCTGCAGTACTTTCTTCACCTGCCAGGGGTGTCCCTAACAAAGCAGGACAAGGTACGCAAGCACTTTTCTTATATGCCTGCTTTGTGACACTGCTGCAGGGCAGGGCTTACACCATGACAGCACAGTACACACTCAGATATTGTCAAAGGGTATCTTGTTCCTTGCTTGTTGTCAGAGAACAGGCAGGCAGGCAAGCTGGCCATCCACCTTGTTGTCTGTCCGTAATTGCCAATTCTCAGCCACAAGCAGACCAGTTCAAGCCTGCAGATGCTGGCCTGTTCTTTTCCAGCAAGGAATAACTAAATTGCCTTTTTTTCCCCCTGACCTTACTTTGATTCTTTAAAAAAATAATAATCTGGGAATGGAGTTCTGTGAGTTGATTTCACTGGCTATACTCTAGCAAGAAAATCCCTCCCTTGTCTGCTCATGTTTGTTTTCATAGTGTATGTGTTTTGCGGGGGGGGGGGGGGGGCGTTGGTTGGGGGGGGGGGGGGGGGGGGGGGGGGGGGGGGGGGGGCTTGGATGCCCAGAAACCAGATGCCAGAACAATGAGGTTCTTGTTCGCATGAGTGGGAATGCTATCTGGGTTTTTATTGGCCATACCTTTTTTGCTTTATAGAGTCTTACTTGTACCTACTGCTTCACACACAGCTGTGAGGACTAAGCAGGAAAAAGCAATCCTATCAACCAGTTGTTTGGTGGGGGGGGGAGCCATAAGGTTAATTAAAAGTATTCCTTCCTTCACAGATCCGAATAAATTATCTGTTTATTACTAATTGTCTTGTGGGGATGGAGGTGGTGGGTGGGGAGGGCAGATCTCTCTCTCTCTCTCTCTCTCTCTCTCTCTCTCTCTCTCTCTCTCTCTCCTAGAAGAGCAAATGGGGGTGGGGAA
>QLTV01002691.1:2522853-2542015 GCA_003457575.1 Thermophis baileyi
CTCTCTTCCTATCTCCCTCTCTCTCTATCTACCTCTCTCCCTCCCTCCCTACCTCCCTCTCTCTCACTCTCCTTAAGAATGCTCCTAGCTGGGCTGAAGCATGAAAACATTCACCACATCTAAGCTGACTTACCATATAAGACTTAAGCCAGCCAATCAGTTTATGTTTTAGGCCAATGCCTTGTGCACTAGTCATATTATGTATCAAGCCTCTGGATTTCTTTTTCAAAATTGAATTTCTTTGAAAGAGTGGTTTCGAGTGCTGAAACTTTTGCGTGCGTCCTTCTAATCTGTCCAAAAGGCACCTTCACTGCTAATTCTAGGCAAGTGGATTGAATGGGGCACGTCTGCCAAAGACGGCGGCTCCTAATGAATGCTTCCCCTCTATGTTGACTGGCAGCCATAAGGGTTGGTGCTGTTCCTACTGCAGCGATGCTCAGAATCATGTAGCGTTGGCTACATGATCATAGCTGGAGTGGAGGGAGTTAATAGATGTGTTTTCCAGGAAACATTTAAGGTGGAGGAGTTAGACCCTCCCACCCTTTAATCTTTGTTTATTTCTTGTGATTCTGCACAGAGGAAAAACTCTGCTTCCAATGGTGGAAAAATCTCTTCCAACAAAAACCTATCTTACTGACAAAGAATGAAACTGAAATCTCATCCAGTTTCCCTGTCAAATTTGTGGCATTACCAAGGCTTGTAATATAATCCTCAGCAAATACACCAAACAGATGGTATCAGCTGGACTGCACTCTATCGGCTGTAGACCTCTTCGTACAGCTCCCTCAGTGGAAGCTTTGTTCATAAATTGTTCTAATGGGCTGTTTAATTTTTTTTCCAAGAGTGTGCATGTACTTCATCAGAATAATGTGGGAGAGATGTGGTTAACAGTATCTATAAATATGTATTATTCCCATCTGCTGTGCATTACAACTGCAACTAAGCATTTCATGCCTCATTTTTTTCCCTTTACTGTACAAGTAAATAAAAGGAGAACTAATCTTTTAGCTGACTGTTTCCTGATTGGCAGTTTTAACACATAAATAATATAAGAGTATAGCTGCATTTTTTTTTCCAACAGATCCCCTAAAGGCTTTTAGTTGAACCAAAGAAAGTCTTCATGAACTTTCAAAGTTACTTTCTCCCCTTCCTTCCCTTCAACTATTGATG
The DNA here is from genome assembly GCA_003457575.1 of Thermophis baileyi. NCBI lineage: Eukaryota > Metazoa > Chordata > Lepidosauria > Squamata > Dipsadidae > Thermophis > Thermophis baileyi. Next base: position 2,524,024 of record QLTV01002691.1, read on the forward strand.
ATATATTTTAAAAAGAGAAAACAAAAGATGATGGATGATCTGCCCAATCTGTGGGGACTTCCTGGCTTCCAAAGAGATAACACAATGAAATGAAAATGGAGACGGGCAGCAGATCCTGGCTGGGAAGCATTTGCCATCTGGGGAACATTTGGAAGCTACCTAAATGGTGTTACACTTCTCATCAGCAGTTTTATTACTATTGACTTTGAAATACTTTATCATGATGGAAGAGCTTAAGTACTGCAAGTGCAGATTGTGACAAGCAGTTGTTATTTTCCAGATTTTAAAGGTTCTTGACATCTACTAAGTATAGCCATTGTAAATCAAATAAAGGATACATTTTTAGAGCAGTGTTTCTCGACCTTGGCAACTTTAAGGTGGGTGGACTTCAACTCCCAGAATTCCCCAGCCAGTCTGGAGAATTCTGGAAGTTGAAGTCCACTCATCTTAAAGTTGTCAAGGTTGAGAAACATTGCTTTGGAGCAGGGGTGTAAAACTCGCATCGTCATGGTACCGTCACATGATGTATCGTGACCTTTTCCCCGTCACTAAACTGGGCGTGGGAGTGGCCAGCACGTGACGCATCTGGCCTGTGGGCCGCGAGTTTGACAGCCCTGCTTTAGAGCCTATAAAACCTAGTGAATTTGATAATCTATCAAAAACTTTCTGGGATATTAAATAGCTATGTCACTGATCATATGTCATATGTTTCATGGATATTTCTCAAGAGACAACTAAAAATTTTTTTTGAAAATATAATTGATATCAGTATGGTAGCTCCCTATAACCAGGCATATATTTTGTTCTCCATGGGAGAACAAAACACCTATAGGACATGTACATAGCATAAATTTTATGACTTATTTTTTCATCTTCTTTCAGGTTGTTTCTTGTCTCTACTGGGAAACATGTCTTTTAAAGACTGTGCCTGTTGAAATCTCATAAACCAAAGAATTGGCTGAATACATATGTCAGTAATCAGTGCCCCTTCAAAACTCCTTGCCCTTTTTCAGGGGTGTCTGCAAGATACGATTAAAAAAATAATGAAGATGGCAGCAACAATGGCACAATCAAAACTCCACCCATTTTGAAATGCATATTGCCTTTTCCTGTGATTAAATTTTACAAAACAGTATAGCATATGGATTAACTTATAAAAATACTTAGCCCTGCAAATTATGCCTCAATATCACTGTTTCTGAATTGGAGGCAGATACCGATGGGGGGGGGGGGGGGGAGGGGAGAAATACATATATCTCTCTACCATCACTCATTTTCACAATTTTAAAATAATCTGCAGGACTAAAAGCAAAATAGTTGCGGTGCAAAGCCTAAAAGGTGCAAACAAAAATGAGATAGGAAAACAAAACAAGGTCCCAAAGCCAAAAAGATGACCCAAATGACTTGAAAATGGGAAAACTGAATCCACAGTCAAGAGAAATTCGTTTAAAGAGAAAAGAACAAATCTCTCAAATGTCACTCACAAATCCAATGGGGGCGGGGGGGAAATCCAGAAAAAAACCTGCCATGATGCTTCAGCATCAATCCCTGAGCTTTCAAATCAAATTGCCCACTTCAGATGCAGACAGCTGGAGAGACTAGACCAGGGGTCTCCAACCTTGGCAACTTTAAGCCTGGCGGACTTCAACTCCCAGAATTCCCCAGCCACTTTTGCTGGCTGGGGAAGTCTGGGAGTTGAAGTCCGCCAGGCTTAAAGTTGCCAAGGTTTGGACACCCCATACCCTACACCATTCCAGCCAAATGGCTGCCCAGCCGCTTCTTAGAAACCTCCAGTGTGGGAGCAGCAAAGTCTGGGAGTTGAAGTCCGCCAGGCTTAAAGTTGCCAAGGTTGGAGACCCCTGGTCTAGTGCTAAGGTTGAATTGAAAATGTATTTTCACTTAGTTGAGTCTTCATTATAGCATTAGACTGCCTGATAACAAAAATTGTCTGGGTGGATTGCAAGATCAAAAAGTAAATGCATAAAGTGGAGCCATAATAGGAATACCGTGTGATTGCATCATGGATGGTTTCATTTTATTTTCCAAGGGGAAGCCGGCTGATGACCTACATCAGAGCCCTGGTACAAGACAGGCTGTTTAATAGGAACACTTTGCCTTCTCTTTTTTCGAAAGGCATTGTTGGGCAAATTATGAACCACTGACCGTTTATATGCTTTCTGCACATCTGGGTCGTAAAACATCCAGATTGATGACGATGTGAATAGAATGACGTTACACGTGCTTTCACACTCCTATTGTCTAAATCTGGGCTTCCCAAACTATTCTCACAGGCACCTTTCTTGATGTCTGCCAGACTTTTTGCCCCATCTGACTTTTTATGGTTTTTAAAAAACACTTGTTTTAAAATTGCTGGCCTTTAACAACTATATTTATTTTTAAAGCTCCCTCTCCTAGGGATCCATAAATGTTCATAGATTTATTTATTTTTTTACAAGGAAGCTGCAGCTCGGTAATTTGTCAGAAATGAATTCACCTGCCTAGAATAGCAATAGCAATAGCCCTTAGACTTATATACCGCTTCATAGTGCTTTACAGCCCTCTCTAAGCGGTTTACAGAGTTAGCATATTGCCCCCAAAAATCTGGGTCCTCATTTTACCCACCTCAGAAGCATGGAAGGCTGAGTCAACCTTGAGCCGGTGAGATTTGAACCGCCGAACTGCAGCTAGCAGTCAGCCTGCAGTGCTGCACTCTAACCACTGCGCCACCTCGGCTCTAGAAATGGGATGTAGGTAGATAACAACATTTGAAGCAAGTGTTTTGGAGGGAGAGGCTAAAGGTGGGGAGGCGTTCTGATCAATGTGTATTTTGTTACTAGTTATATCACAATAGCAGATATTGTAGGCTGAGCAATATAACAGCCATTATATTACAGCACTCAGCATATTACGTTACTCATGCACTCAGGCAACTAAAGGTCTGGAGACTAAAACATATGAAGAGCGGTTGCAGGATTTGGGTTTGGCTAGAGAAAAGAAGGACTAGGTGGGACATGATAGCAGTATTCCAGTATTTGAGGAGCTACACAAAGAAGTGGGGGTCAATTTATTTTCCAAAGCACCAGAGGGCAAGACAAGAATCAATGGATGGAAACTAATCAAGGAGATAAGCAACCTGGGATTAAGGAGAAACTTCCTAGTAGTGAGGACAATTAACTAGTGGAACAACTTTGCCTTCAGAAGTTGTGGGTGCTTCATCACTGGGGGATTTTAAGAAAAGACTGGACAGCAACCTGTCTGAAATGGTATAGGATCTCCTGCTTGAACAGGGGCCTGGAATAGAAGACCTCCAAAGTCCCTTCCAACTCTATTCTGATTCTGATATATGTATTTTACACCAAGCCTAAGCAGGTCCCATGGAAATGAAACCACACCTGGTTAGGCATGCATCAATCTATTTGGAGAATTTATAGTTGAGCATTTTGTAAATAAAAGGGCAGTTGTTTTCTCCATCCATCCATCCATTTATTCAGCCAAATTCTAGGTTGTCTCAATCACTGATCATTTGTTCTTCATACATCAACATAGAGTATGCTGTGTGGTGTGCCAGGATATATCCTCAAATCGAGAGTCTCCACAATTATCTTGGATTGCCAGGAATGCAAATTAGATTTGACTAAACAAAATATTGCTTCAGTGCACAAGCATTCATGGATATGGAAATATGAGTGGGACCCTATTAAATTTGAATATAACCTTGTTTAACTTTTGTCCTGCTCCTGTTCCCTCTCTCACTACCCCACATCTTGCTTCTTCCCCTACTTTTCAAATATTACCTTCAGCACATTAATCAAAAGTCAAATATGCCCCCAGTCTGAAGAAGTGGGATATCCCTAAGATAGAATTGGCACCTTGTGAATAGTTCTGCTCCTGACTTAAACCACAGACAAAGGCCCTAAATCCCATCACAATGGCAATTGTGTTTCAGGAACCTTGGAATTCCTGATTAAAGTTAAACACTTGTTCATTAAATAGTCACAAGGAAGAGTTGATACCTGGAGAATGAAAAGTTCAGGGCAGTACAGGTAGTCCTCGACTTACAACAGTTTATTCAGTGATCGTTCAAAGTTACAACGGCCCTGAAAAAGGCAGCTTATGACCATTTTTCACACTTACGACCGTTGCAGTATCTCCATGGACACATGATCAAAATTTGGATGATTGGGCAACTGGTTCATATTTATGGCGGTTGCAGTAACCCGGGATCACTGGATCACTTTTTGCGACCTTCTGAGAAGCAAAGTGAATGGGGAAGCCAGTTTCACTTAACAACCGTGTTACTAACTTAACAACTGCAGTGATTCACTTAACAGCTGTGGTAAGCAAGGTCGTAAAATGGGGCAAAACTCACTTAACAGATGTCTCACTTAGCAACAGGAATTTCGTTGCTCAGTTGTGGTCGTAAGTCGAGGACTACCTGTAAATATTCCTGTGTGATAGGGCTTCATATGCTATTTTTCATGTTCAGCAATATTAAGTGATGAGTCATGTGCTAGTTTTGTATCATGCAGCTTGCAAGTGGACCTGGCAGTGCCTGATCTGCTGTCACTGATAATACCCACATAAGATTAGAGTTATGGGTTCTCTCCCCCTCTCCTCCTTTTATATTATTGTACAAATGAAGTGCAGCATGTATGAAATCTCTCTAGGCCATCTGTGGCAGTAATTCATTTAGCTGCAGCTTACAGAACAGATATTTCCCAACACAATTAGAACTGAAGGGGAACAGAGAAGGGGGGAGGGATAGAATTTAATGTGGGGAGAAGATCTGTGACCCATGTACTATTTATACACATATACGCACGAGTGTGTGTGTATATGTGACTTGATCCATAAGAACTGACTACTGACTGTGTCTGTGTATCTGTTGTCATTTTTGATGGATCAAGTGCCTGACATGCAAGCATAGCAACTAGATAAATATATTTTATAAACATTTAACTTTGATACACTGGAGCAAGCTGTAACAGTGGAAGTGGGAGGAGGGGGAAGGGGGGGGGTCTGGCCAAAATTGAAATGAAACAGGCATTCCGGCTCCTCTGAAATTGTTTAACTTGGAGGAAATGTTCCTGGAGATAACTTGGAAGCACAAGAGGAAGTTTCTCTTCATACCCAACAAAGCACTTCTGATGATGCTCAGAAATTTCCCTTTCTTCATCATCTGTTCCCTTCTAAGTGCCAGATCAAGTTAAGACCTGATTTGCATTAGACCAGACAAGCCTTCCAGCCAAGTCAACAGCAGGCACTTGGCTTTGGGCTTTCCAATGAAATAAACACACCCGGGTTTATGACCTTAAAAGAAGCATGTCCAAATGTGGGCTTTGGGCATTTTGTTTTATTTATTTATTTAATAAAAAAAACAACACTCTTCGTCTTGCTTCAGATCATGCACAGTCAATATTTATGCAACATGTGGCCATGATGGGAGGACTGGTAACTGGTCAGATAGTTAAACGAGAATGCAAAGGGAACAGATGGATATTACAGCAGCTGGCTAAACTTCAGAGCTACCTGCTCACAGGCCTGTAGAATGACCTCTGAAAAGAGGTTTCATGGAAGCTTGCAGTAAACATTTTCATTAGAACAGTCCCACATTGCAGAGATTTATAGATTCTCTGTCAGCCATCTTTCCAGGGGCTTATAGAACATATAAAGATCAGAGTAATTTAAATCCAGGGCACCAAATGAAAGCACTTTCAAAGTGGAAGAGTGCTTGAAAAATGACAAGTTGGGTAGTGCAAGATGAGCTTCCTTATATGGAGAATTCCACAAAGCACCAGCAGTGAGAAAGTGCTTCCTTTGGTCTTCATCTGCTGTGATGGAAGCATTCGGAAGCAGAATGGGACAATTCTCCATGGCCAACTCACCATAGCCATCTCACCACGATCATCTTGCCACGGCTAACTCACTGCAGCCTTCTCAACACAGCCAACTCACCTCAGAACAACTCATCATGGCCAACCCACCACAGAAAATTCCATGCGGGATAACTCAACACAATAAATGTTATTCACCACTGTTTCTTTGACATTATTTCCACTTTTGTCAATGGAAATAATGTCAAAGAAACAGTGGCAGATAACATTTATCACATTGAGTTATCCCACATGGAATTGCCTGCTGTGAGTTGTTCCATGGTGGGTTGGCTGCAGAGAGTTGTCCCATGGTGAGTTGGCTGTGGCCAGATGGCCGTGATGAAATGGCCTTGATGAGTTGGCCATGGAGAATTGGCCTAGACCCTTTGGAAGAGTACCCCGATGTTGGTGTTGGATTGCCCTTAAAAAATGTGAAGGACTAATAAATAAAATAGATAAATAGCAATAACACTTAGACTTATATACCGCTTCACAGTGCTTTGTAGCCCTCTCTAAGCAGTTTACAGAGTCAGCATATTGCCCCCAACAATCTGGGTCCTCATTTTACCCCGATTGAAGGATGGAAGGCTGAGTCAACCTTGAGCCTGGTGAGATTTGAACTGCTGGCAGTTGACAGAATTAGCTGGAAATGCTCCATTCTAACCCCTGCGCCACCACGGCTATAAAAAGCAGGGGTCACTCATAATGCAACCCTAATCTAGCAATTCTACAGTCATCCTCTGTGTAACAACCAGGTGAAGCCAAATTGCTTTTTGAATAAGCTTTCTTGCTATAAAAAGTCTGCTACCTATAATTTACATACAGGCCTATGCTGGAATGTTCTGCTTAAACACCATTTTTGCTGCTTTAAATTTTGCCACCCTCTTTTACTTCTGAACCTAGTGAAGTGTGTTAAATTCTTGAGTTCAGACTGTCCTTTAAATAAATTGTGCTTATATGGAGCATGGGCTGAATGATTTGTATGTAAGATTTTTTTCACAAAGATAAAAAGCAAATGCCACAGATATTATCTGTGACTCCACAGGTTTGGCCTATTTACTGTTCAGTCTTAGGAGGAATCTTATCGGATAGACTGGGACACCTGGTGCTTCGGTTCCCTAGGTGCTTTGCCCAGGGAAGAGAAATGTTGGGACATTTTCTGAAAATGAGTTGAAATGACTCTGATTGAGGTCAGCAATACTGGGCTGGACAGTACTTTTGGTTCCAGAAGATCTGTGAATGTCTATGCAGATTCTCAATCATTCAGGTCATGGTTGTCCCAAAGGTGCTTTTTCCAAAAGGCAATTGGACTTTCTTGGTTTTTTCTTTGAAAATGTTTCACTCCTCAGTTCTGTAGAAGCTTCTTGGATGAGAAGCAAAACGTTTTCAAAGAAAAAATCAAGAAAATCTGGTTGTCCTTTGGAAAAAGCACCTTTGGGACAGAAGATCTGTGCTCTCCCCATGGAATCTTATAGGATCATTCTCTGAACTGGAGCTGGAAGCCAACCGATCAGCTCCCAATTTTGCACCATGGGAATGGCACTTGAGTCTTCTAGCCCATTCATCTTGGACAAAAGCTGGGGTTGACAGTGCATGTGTGAGAGGGAGCTATTACAAGACTTCCCCCTTTGGGCTGCCAGATACTTAGAACAATTGCAGCTCAGATTTGAAGAAAACAGTGTTTTTCAGAAATACCACAAAAAAAAAAGTGTTCAGGAGAAAAATAAGAGGGAATAAAGCCCTTGTTGCTGACAAGTGAGTTTGGCCAGGGACAGAGGAGGAAGAAAAAAATGTAACTGTTGCCTCTGCCTCCTGAACTGTTTTCCTATAGTTATGAAAGCACTCCATAGCAAAAAAAAAAAAAAAAAAAGGAGAAGAAAAAAAAAAAAAAAAGTGGTGGAGAAAGGCAATGCTTGTCCCTAAATACACAAAGGAAAAATATTAATATGGTAATGAGAAAGCTTAATCCAGAGCAGATGCACATAAATGTTTGCTGCACATAATAGATCAGGAAGAGCAAGAACTTAAACCAAGTGAGAAATTTTCAACATGAGAGCTAAAATGTTAAGGTTAAAACATCACTCGCATATGGTTAATCCAAAGGGCCGTGTGTGAAAAGTGAAATGACAGCTTTCGAGCAAAACGAAAGAAACAGAAGTAAAAGCAGATGGAAACGCTACGGCAGAACAAAAGTGGAACAAACAAAGAATAATCCAGGAAGAGGTGGGAGTCAAACCAGACAGAAGAGCTTAAACATTATCAAAGCGAGGCAATGATGCAGAGGGAGAGTGAGGCAGAGGTAATGGAATAAGCTAAGGGTGAGCCTAAGGCTTCGACTGAATCTCAGGGCCATTAGCAAGTGTCATGTTGAGAAACATTTGTGCTTATGCATATAATAAGTGTTAAAGCATGGAGTATTTTTGTTCCGGCTCTTAAGTAGCCCAGTCCATTCTGCATGCTCAGTGGCCTCATTTTTCTCTTTTCCAGCCACCAGAAATGTACTGTGTTTGGACCATGCTGTCCCTTTCAGCTTTTTGTTCTACTTGTGTTTGTTCTTGCTCCATGTTTCAGGGGAGGCGGGGTTAAAAGTTGCCTGTTGTGACAGTCTCTACTAAATTTGGTTATTTGGTTTCTCTGTTACTGTTTATGGGAAGATTTTTCTTCCAACCTTGGGGTTATTTTTAAAATAGCTTGTCAATATAAAACAGCTATCTAAACAGTACGAATATTCTTTCAGAATTCTCTGGGTATCTATTCAGCCTCTCCTTTTACCATATCTGTTAAACCTCAGCTTGCCAGCTAACCTGTCACTTGCCATGGTTGTTAAAAGACTTTGGAAAATATTTTCTTTTACCCTTTTTTCTTAAAGCCTTTCTTTAAAAAGAAAAAACCTCTTGTTTGTAATCCTGATTCTAATGATTTCTGTCTTGTATATTTATTTACTTATGAGATTTACTGTATAGCCCAACTGTCTTTCCTTAAAGCAGTGTATGTAGCATTCCCTATTTTTTCCCCAATAATGACAACCCAGTGAGGTAGATTTGGCTGAGATAGACTAATGGGTCCGAGCTACCCAATGAATTTCTATAGTTGAAGGTGGTTTTGAACCTATGTCTAGTACCAGTCCAACTCCTTGTCCACTACAGCACTTCCTCTCCAAATTCTCTTCTCATTTGAGATTCTCTGCTGAGGAATTCATGTCCAAGTCCATGAGTTTTCTTGGTACCTTTTTCCCCCGAGATATTTCTTGATTTTACAGTCTATCTCAAGGATTTCCAAGTAGTGCCCCATTCAGATCTGATTAACTTTTTCAGTCTGGCTCTAGCCTCACAAAATAGGTATGTTCAGATCAGCATTAGAAGAAATATTCTAGTTCCAGGGAGCCATTCTTTAATAAGCACACTTGATACCTTACCCTATTTCTCTTGAATTCAAACAATGAAGAATTACATAAAAGCAATTTTTACCACCTTACCCTATTTCTCTTGAATTCAAACAATGAAGAATTACATAAAAGCAATTTTTACCACTTTCCTGAGGAATGCTGTTTAAAAATTTAGGGGTCTAAATTTAGTTCTTCCCAGATAAACCTAGTCTCATTCAAAAGGGGTATGTATGTGTGGCATTATTTTCTTCTTAAAGGGCAATAGCTCACAATTACATATCCTTGACCAAATGTAAAAGCTGCATTACAGCAGCAATGAAGAGATCCAGAAAGCTAATCATTAGTGAAACATCTACATCAGAGGTGGGTTCCTCCCGGTTCGGACCAGATTGCCTGAACCGGTAGCGACCCGCTGGTGACGTCACAGTGACATCACAGGTCCGGTTTGGTCGGTGCCGGTCCGTGGGCACCACCATCTTTTTTTTTTAAAAAAATTGAATTTTTTTTGGAATTTTTTTTTGGGAGGGGATTTTTCCCTGGGTTTTTTTTCTTCTGCGCATGCGTCACCATCTTGTTTTCAGCTCTTTTTTGGGGGAGGAATTTTTTTTCTGATTTTTTGATACTGCGCATGCGCGCGCCCATGAGGCGCGCCCACACGGCACGGGAGGAAGCGAACCGGCAGCGAGGTAAGTTAGAACCCAACCCTGATCTACATGTACAAATGAGCATCCTAAACTGACTGCCTCCCTGACTTCATCTCCCTCAAAGGCATAAAGGACAGCAGGCACACACAGTTGTGGCTCCCCAGGATGAGGCAGCCATGGCTTTGTCAACGATGAAGAACTCTGTCATCAGTTGCAGGGAAATCCGATTCAAGAGTAAGCAATAGCTGGTCTTTGAATGACATGTAACCCTAGGAATTCCAGATGCAAGAATTCATGGGATATCAGGTACTTTCTGGAGAAAATGGGTTGGGTTCCAGTATCTCCAAAATGATGACTTAGTTAGGATGACGCTGTGCTGACAGGAACATACACAAGAAAATTTGACTGGGGTAATATAGTGAGATATATGGTATTTCTCACTCCTAAAAGAAAAATAAGCAGCAGGGTTTGCCGCTATAATGCTGGAATTTTAGCTTGAAAAGAAAACTTCACCTTTCCATAGTCAGGAATGTTCTCTTCTGAAAGAAGCTTGAATAGTCTGCTCTTGATTAGCTTGTTGAGTTGTGAGGAAGGAAGTAGGCAAGAAGGGGAGCATATCCCTGACAGCTCCGCCAAAAAAAAAAAAAAAATCTCTTAATTTCCATCCTCGGTGCTGATAACAGCTGGTGAGTGTTTTTCAAGGATTTCTTAATTAATCCAGTTCAATTTTCTGGTTTTAAATCCAATGAAATATAGCCAAATGTGAATTGGAGATCTCTGGTGCAATTCTAGGTTCTAAAGACTTGGCTGCACATATTTGCTGTATGAATGTAGTTGTATGATCTGTTGGGGTAAATATTAATTTTGTACTGGTATGGAAAGACAGCAGAACCTGTAGCAGGGTGCTCAGGCAGGGACAGATAACCTGTACCCTAGAGCTACAGATGGCTCCCCCCACAGTTAAAAGCCCAGAAGCCTCAGCTAAAAAAATCAGTTGGCAACCCTAACTCTCTCTATACTAAGAGTCTTCCAGGGAATTATACAACATAACTTTTTGCAGGATTCAGGATGGAGGAATCAAATGGAGAGGTGATCCATGCTTTGATGTCTTTCCTCGAATACAGTTCTTAGAACCAGCAAGGCACTTCCGGTGCAGCAACTTTGCTCCATTGCCAATTGAAGTCTACTCCAGACACCTGCTGAAGTTGCCAGTGTGAGTTGATCTGTCAAGTAAATGATTCGTTTCATTTGGACTGAGAGAGTTTGCTACTGTGCCAAGAAGGAACAAGGAAAAAGAGAACTCATATGAAAGTATATTAAAAAGTTCGTTTTCCCATGGGGAGCCCGACAATACCAGTTTTAATAGAATGTTCCTCTGGGAGGGAGTAATATTTGGAACATTGAGTGCCTGCCAGCTGTTCTGAACAGCCATTCTGCTGCCAATTTCCTCCTATGATGTGTCCTCCTTGCCCCTGCTGTTAGAAAAGCTCCAGAAGAATCCTTCCCAGAGGTGGAATAAAAAAGAAAGAAAGGAACCTGCAAGTATAGTTCATGTCAATGTCCCATTTGGATGCATGTCTCTCAGGATCTCTTGCTAACAGGAAAGGATCATTGGGAGATTGCTGAAGTCAATCTGCAGTAGGCAGCAAGGGGTAGGTGTAGCTTGTAACCTGTTGCCATTTATGCAAGCATTTTTTTCCTGATCAGCTCAGCCACAAGAAGGCAGAACTCCAGGGAGATAACAGAAGACTACGAACTTAGTGTTCTTGGGGGGGGGGGAAGCCCCTCTTTTATTGTGTTTATTTTTAAATCAAATTACAGCTGTGTGTATTAATGTTCCTTGGGACTTGGAAGAGGGTCCATAAAAATCTACCTGTATTGCTATAAAGAGAACTTTTTTCTCAGAAAAGTTTGTTGGGGCTGCAGACCAGCAGTAGATTACAGTTAAATGGCATCTCTTCTTGTGTATGTGTTCATGCTAAGTCATGGATTGATTGATTGATTGATTAATTGATTGATTGAATAAATAATGATTGAAAGCACAGAATATGTATAAAACTAGTCCCGGTGACTCCAATCTCTTTTTCTTTTTTTCTTTTCTTTTTTTTTTCTTCTTCTTATTTGGAGGACTAGTAATTCCTTTTGTAAAATTATGCTAAGGGATACAAAACAATTAGGCCAAGGATTGAACATAGAGCCAAGGTGGCGCAGTGGTTAGAGTACAGTACTGCAGGCTACTTCAGCTGACTGCTAGCTGCAGTTCGGTGGTTCAAATCTCACCGGCTCAAGGTTGACTCAGCCTTCCATCCTTCTGAGGTGGGTAAAATGAGGACCCAGATTGCTGGGGGCAATATGCTGACTCTGTGAACCGCTTAGAGAGGGCTGTAAAGCACTGTGAAGCAGTATATAAGTCTAAGTGCTATTGCTAACATACCCTCAGAGATTTGAATTGCCCACAATATATTTAATTTGGAGCTCTATTATATTAGAATCTTTTCTTGGTGAGGTTTTCCCCATGGAGGAGAATCAGAGTCAGCCCTGATGTGTGAAAGGTAAGTATGAAGTTGAATAAATGACAGTTTCAGAGTGCTGCTCCACATTGGAGAAGGGCATTTGAACTTTAGTCCAGGAAGCAAGCACTCCTTGAGATAACTCTACATTAATTTTTAATTCTGCAAATTGGTTTTATAAATATGTGAGTTGTGGAGTTCTTATTTCTACCACTGCAATAATTTATGCCAGGCCATCATTTAGTGTCTTGTACATTTTGTAAAGTCAAATCATAAACCTGTACAGATTTAATTGAACTAAACAAGAGTTATAAAAAAGAGTTCGACTCAGTGGGGCTACTACAAAAATTTGCTTTTTTATTTCTTGGCCACAATTTTGACATGTTGTCCTCTGTGTCGAGAGGAGAGGAGAGGAGAGGAGAGGAGAGGAGAGGAGAGGAGAGGGGACAGGAGAAAGAAGGAAGGGAGAGGAGAGGAGAGGAGAGGGGAGGAGAGGAGAGGAGAGGAGGGGAGGGGAGGGGAGAGGAGAGGAGAGGAGAGGAGAGGGGAGGGAAGGGAAGGGAAGGGAAGGGAAGGGAAGGGAAGGGAAGGGAAGGGAAGAGAAGAGAAGAGAAGAGAAGAGAAGAGAAGAGAAGAGAAGAGAAGAGAAGAGCACCTGTGTTTTTAAAATTCCACCTGATGTAAGGCACAGCTTTATTTCTGCTACAAGATGAAATGAAACTGACTCAGGAAAAACAGTTCAATTCAATAGAAGATAGATTTTTAAACAATCAAGATGCACCTCAGTAAACAAAACCACATTGGAAACCTTTGCCAGAGCTCAGAAGGGAAAACAGACCACTGCTGAAAGAGGTGCTTAACATTTCAGTGGATGCACAGATTCAATAAACACAAATAAAGAAACCATCTAAGGAACCCCAGTGGTAGGCCTAATACAAGTTTCAGACAAATAGCCAGAAGGGCCTATAAATGTAACCTCTACTGCAATAAAAATACAAGTCATAAAGGAAACGTTAAGGAGAGAAATAAGTCTATACTCTGCAAAAAATAGTCCCAGCATAAACCCTGGGGACACAACCAAAGATGCTATAAAACTCCTGCATTTGGTGAAACAAATATAAAAAACAAGCCACAAAAGTAAACACAAAGAAACCCCAGATCCATGTAAATGAAAGTAGGAGTTCTGCACAAGCTGTTATAAAGCAAACAATGTGGGAAAAACAATGGCTGCAACTTCACCAGAAATGCAGTGCAAATGTTTATGGAAAGCTTCATTAGCCCATTGAAATCTGACTATATCTGAGACATATATGCAAAGGATAACCAAATTAAAGTTGCACATGATCCAAAGAAATTTAATCTGTTGCTTATGTTCTTATAATTTCAAAAAGATTTGGGCACCGTTGATTGGGAGTAACTCTGTTTGTACAAGCTCTCTTTTACATTGCAAACTCAATTTACACTATTAGGGGTGGCTTACAGGGACTTTGTGTGCCTTGGTCCATATTGTTTAAGGGACCAACTCCTTCTCAAGTACCAGTTAACAAACTTATTCATAACTACCTTTTTGTGTTCTAGCTTAGACCAACAAGGACAAGATGTTTTGTGACTGGATGTACCAATTGTGTTAAGATACAGTTGATCGAATAAATCACAGTTGAGTTTGCACAATATGCTACACCAAAAACTTATCCTTACAAATGATAAATAATGAGGTCCATAGCACACTAAAACCAGACCAATCAAGCCACATTGTACAATGACTGCTTCTGAATGTGAAACAGTTTTCTCCCAGCTTGCAAACTCTGAAGTGCATCTTCCAGGAATTTGTAATTTATTTTTATTCAAAATAGGTGTTGCTTAGAGATAGGTTAGAAAAAAATAGCATACTGTTATCCCTCTCACCCCTCGAGTATGTATTGTTAGATATCTCATATTGTCTTCCTAATACTCTTTTTTGATGTCAAGAACCATAATCCTTAGCCAGTAATCCATTCCATTTGCTTTCATCTTAGTCAAATCATAGCTAAATGGATTATGAAAAACTGAATTGCTAATGCTAAATAGATAATAGATAATAAATTACCATCACATTTGTTCACTAATATATAATAGCAGCTAGATATTTCTGGCATTTTTATAAAAATACGGTATGTGTTCAGCTACCATTCCCACCATAATTGAGTCAATACTGTTTCACCTCTATTGCTTGCTTTTTTCTACTGCAGAAAATAGATATTCTAAGAAACATGCAGTGAACTCTGAACTTGTGAGGTGGCTCCATTATTATGAACATCCCTTTGTCTGACATTTCTTGTTTTGTTTTTATTTATTTTATTTATGTATCATATTTACAGTATATGGCTGCCTATCTCATAAAAAGGTGATCCTGGGCAGCCTACAACAGTGAATTAAAAAGAAAAAAATAGTCATTTATTTATGGAACACAATGAGGCTGCTTTTATCAGAAAAATGTGAGTCTTTTTATAATTTTAATAGCTTTTTAATCCAAGGTGTATTAATAAATAAATTAATAATAAAAATTGGTTTCATGTATTTATTCACTGAGATGGGCATCTATATAAATTAGATAAATAGATGATGATACATAGATAGATAGATAGATAGATAGATAGATAGATAGATAGATAGATAGATAGATAGATAGATAGATAGATAGATAGATAGATGATAGATAGATAGATAGATAGATAGATAGATAGATAGATAGATAGATAGATAGATAGATAGATAGATAGATAGATAGATAGATATGGATGGAGATAGATAGATATGGATGGAGATGATAGATAGATAGATAGATAGATAGATAGATAGATAGATAATAGATAGATAGATAATGGATGGATGAGGGGAAAGGGAAACATTAGAGGTTTCTTGTCAATGGGCACTTTTCATTCTCAAATTTCTTTTCCTATTAGGATAGATTCAGTTTCAACAAGTAATTTTGTCCTGCTGGTATGCAGTTTTATGAACTTGAAGTAGGAATACGCTGCCAAGTTCTCAGAGAACTTTATATCACCTGCTTTCTGATCCGTGCTCATGGTGATAGCAAACAAACACCAGCCCTAGTGTGTCGGTGGCAGAGAAAGAATTTTGGAGGTGGGGGACAAATGAGTAAGTGGTTGATTGGGATGGTCCTTGCTGTACAAAGACATTTTTTCTCCTTTCAAATGATCTTATGCAAACAAAAGCAAATACATCCAAACCCCAGCAGCAGGACTTTGCACATGTATTTGGGGTAAGTGCCATGCACATAGTGAGTCAACAATTCACCAACTCCTCCTTCCATGAAATGGCACATTCCCAGGAGGCATTTCTTCTGGTCGCAGGATGGGGAAAGGAAAACAACAGCAGAGAAACAAGAGTTGCTTCGAGGCAATACTTTTATTGTGTTATTACTGTCCCCAAACTTTTTTAAAAAATGCATGGGGAGTTCACCAACACTGTATTTCCCTTGCATCTCTCCTGTGGTTTCACACTGTTTGTTCTATCCATTTCTTCACAAGAGAAAATCAGAAAAGGAAATAAGAAGACTGTAAAGTATTTTTGGTTGTTAGAATGAGGAGTTGTTACCATTGGGAGAAAGCCAGAAACTTTGGTTTCTTCTGCTCTTCAATACTTCCTATTTCAGTTTGTCATAAAAGATTGCATAACAAAGCGTTGATACCCACATTCACATTCATAGTTTTCCTCCTCTTTCTTCATTCCGGTTCCTTTTGTGTTAAATCTTTTAGGATTATATTATTTTTATACTTTCTATATTGCCCTCAAAAATATTTTTGGCCAATGGCTGGGATTAAAAAATTATAAATAAATAAATAGCTTATCAAATACTTAACAAATAGATTCAGCCAAGACTTTACATAGAATACCAAAAATCCAGTGGACTTTTCCTTAACATCTGGAAGAAGATTAGAAACCAAAAATAAATGATAATGAAGCGAAACACTTTCTAAAGTAAATTATTCTCTCTCTCTCTCTCTCTCTCTCTCTCTCTCTCTCTCTCTCTCTCTCTCTCTCTCTCTCTCTCTCTCTCTTTTTTTTTTGAGTGGTTTTTTTATATATTTGATTATAGAGGCCTTGTTTCAAATATTGATGTAGGCTGCCAGGCAACAAAGTACATTTTGATCTGAAATCACAAAAATACACAATGGCACCTCACAGAATATACATTTTAATTTAACTGGCTGTTGGTGGCCACAGTCAGTATTCAATGGTGGTTTTGTATGTAGAAATGCATACTGCAAAAATGTGCTTCATAGCATGCATAGTTAGCAGCTCTCCAACCTCTCTTGAACAAAGGGGCGAGGAGTGGGGAGAAAATCAAATGCTAGAAACGGAATATCAGATCTTGAATAAAGCAGCAGATAATATGCAAGAACTGTCAGAGTTTATTCGGGTTTTGAATCACATGATAAGTATTTTCTCCCATACCTTGATGCATGGTAAATAGAAGCTATTCAATACAATGCATTATTTCTTTTTATTTATTTACTAGACAACCCAGGCCCATTGGGTCATTGTTTCAGAGATATTTCCTTACCTAAACAAAGAAACAGACTGACCAGAGTGGACAAAAAAGCAGTGGGAGTGGAAGTGACCTCCCTTCCCATCCCACTCAACAGGCAGATGAGTGGCTACTGCTAGCTGGGGAAGGGAATGAGGAATTGCAAGAGTGGTTTGGAAAATGTCGCGGAACATTGAAAATGAGGATCATGTAACTGCAGAAGCAGCCCAAAGAAGCAGCAGCCTGAAGCAGCCACAGCTTTCCCAAATGTCAGTCCTTTAGGAGTTAGAAGCCTTGGATTTTGGATACATTCTATAAGTTAGCCCATTGATGTACCTTGGTTCAAAAATTGTTGCCCTAAGGTGCACTGTTATCACCCAACTAAAGGTTCTAGAAATGAGAGTGTTAGTAGTATGAAGATAACTCAAGTGACAGAATGTCTTTAGGACCCTACCAAAAGTGTATTATAGCATGAACTGGCAATGACCTGTGTTGTTTTAAATCCTAGTCTTAACAATCTTGTTGAGGTGGTGAGGTAGAGACTGAAGATGGCCATCAAGCATTATTTCAGTTGTAAAGCACCCAACGGTTCTCTTCTCCCTATTCTTCTTTTGCTTTCTCATTTTCTATAATTGTTTCTACATTATTGATGTACACAATCTAGCCAACAAACCCTAAGCTTTCTTGTAATCTCTTGTCCAATCAATAAAGCAAGTTCAAGCCTGCTTAATTTTTTGAGGGAAGAAAAAAAAAGAGGAAGAGGTGTCTTCACCTGCAATATCTGGATATCTCAGCCACAAATTAGGTATTAATACATTTATTATATTATAAGCCATCTAGAGTTGTGCCAAATAGTGAGATGGAAAAGAGAAAGAAAGAAAGAAAGAAAGAAAGAAAGAAAGAAAGAAAGAAAGAAAGAAAGAAAGAAAGAAAGAAAGAAAGAAAGAAAGAAAGAGAAAGAAGGAAGGAAGGAAGGAAGGAAGGAAGGAAGGAAGGAAGGAAGGAAGGAAGGAAGGAAGGAAGGAAGGAAGGAGAGGAAGGAAGCACGA
>QLTV01002691.1:2556270-2569410 GCA_003457575.1 Thermophis baileyi
AAGGACCCCTTCCTTTCCCTGCCCCCCCCCTCCAGCCCCCCCCCCGCCTTGTTCTTAATTCCGCCTGTGCATTTGAGCGCTGCTTCCTTTTCACGTGCTACTTTGATCTGCTCTGCTTGGAAGTCAAAAGAAGAAAAAGTCACGGTATTGCATTTAACGTTGTAGAGAAGCTTCAGGATAAAATAGTTGCCGCTGGAGCTGCAGGGGAAGTCGGGGGTGTTTGGAGGCCCGAAGCTTATTGGGAGGGCACTTAATTTGTGTAGTATCTAAGCTGTCTTTTTTTTTTAAGTTGTAACGTGAAATTTCTGTGAAATAGCACTTAGACTTATATACCGCTTCACAGTGCTTTACAGCCCTCTCTAAGCGGTTTACAGAGTCAGCATATTGCCCCCAACAATCTGGGTCCTCATTTTACCCACCTCAGAAGGATGGAAGGCTGAGTCAACCTATGAAATGCATCATAGCAGCTGAACGAACCATGTGTTTAGTTCAGATGAAATTGTTAGAAAATAAATCATAGTTCACTAGTGAAATTAACCACTGGCCAATTTTGGGTGGCCATCTAAGGCCAGCTGATTGGTGGGACTCCTGCCAAGCAACCTGGATTGGAGAAGCTTTGTAAGATGCCACACTATTATGTAATGAGGTTTTGCAAGTGCACATTCTTTTCTCCAGTTTTCTTTTCTCTTTCTAAAATGTCATAAATGGATTTAAAAAATGGAAAAAAGAACATCCCAGGCAGGTACAGCAAGCAAAAATGTAGGCAAAATTATGATATGTTGTTGCAAACATATGTAACTTTTTCTTCTGTATCGTGTTTCTGAAAAGGCAATTTCATCTTCTCTTGGGACATATGAAAAAGTCCACTCAAGTGTATCTGCTACCATCTAAAGCCAATAAAAGTTTCTGTACTATCTATCTCCAGAAAGCATTCGTGGTTAAAAGCATAGTTTTTCAGGGGATAGCATCAGATGAAATAGCAGGTAATAATATTACAATGAAGGCTTTTCAGGGAAGCTTTTGGGAGATGATTAATTTGAAGGAAGCGGAACTGCTAAAAACAGAACCTTACAGTTTGCCTTGTAGAAATGCAGTTTCTGGGAGCTAAAATTACTGGAGCTATTTTATAATATAAAGACAAATATTCATGCCTCTGATGCTTTCTGGAATATATTTATACCTACATTGTGAGTCAATATTTTTAAACATAAGGAGAGAGTTGAACATAGATTGAACACAGTATGTTCAGTGACGCCTAACCCTTCTATGTTGGCCTTGATTCCCCTAGCCATATTTTATTAAGGGGCTATGTTAAGGATGGAAATGTCCAAAGTCCTATGTTAATGATTCAACATCTGCAGTGAAACACAGAATAACATTGGCTCACTTAAATCAATTATCTTTATATGAAAAATGTTATGCCTTATGTCAGATGAAGAAAAGACCTGTCAGCCTTCTGCAATCCACAATATATGGAATTCTTCATTTCCCACAATTTCAGGCCACCATCTAGGCCAGGGGTGTCAAACTCGATTTCATTGAGGGCCGCATCAGGGTTGTGTTTGACCTTGTGGGGGCCGTGGTGGGTGTGGCCAGTTCAACGTCACCCGTGTCAGGGGCACCTGTGGTGGCCCGAGCGCTCTGTCATTGAAAATGGGCTCCTGAGCTCCGTTTTTGGCTGCGACAGCCTCCTGCAACCCTCTGCCAGCAAAAATGGAGCTTGGGAAGGCTGCCTGAGGCCTTCCCGAGCTCCATTTTTGCTTGCAGAGGCACCGTGGGCCGGTCCTTCACTGTTTCCAGGGCAGCCCTGTGGGCCAGATCTAAGCACCCCCAGGCCTTGAGTTTGACACCCCTGATGTAGGCCTTGTAAGTCTTGTAAACCTGCAGTATGATTTGCTTTGTAGAATATCTTTCATTTTTCAGTCCTCAGAACACTTGCACCTGAATGAGTCTGAATGATTGAGATCACAAAGCAACACTTTATATAGTTTCTGAATGAAAATATAGGAAGAACCATTCTTCAAGAAAGAGTTTGTATTTTTCATGTAAAAAGTTAACTTCAGTCCTTAACATTCCCAGACAGGGCTAGAGTTGTGAACAATGAATAGAAGACACCTGTCTAAAACCAGGAACCAGTGGCGACTGTGGTAAACACAGTGATGCCAATATGACAACAGATGCATGATACATCTGGGGTCAGGATAATCATTCCTAGCAAGCAAAGCAATTAGGATATGGGATATGTCATCACATGGATTGTGGGATAGGATTGTGAGATTGTGGGATATGTCATCACATGTGTCTCTGCATTTTCCCTCTTCCTTGCTTCCCCCCACTTCCCCATGTCTATAACCATTGCCAGTTATTAAAGACAATTTTGGGCTAAGAGACCAGTAGTTGTAAAACAATAGGCCTCTTGTCCTTGTCATATATTCACAGAAACTAGAAAGACCTGGTTGCTAATAGAAGATATTTACATATCATCTCAAGAGAATTGTAGTGGCTTCTGCTTGACCTAGACCTACTGCATTGGTTAATCTGATCTAGATGCTACCACTCTTAAAAACACCCTCTGTTCTAATTGTCTGGAAAAGTTATACCAGTAAGGGATTTTGAGAAATTTTCTTACAAGTTTTGTAACCATCTGTCTCCTTCATGGTATTTTTTTTTCATATTGGAGCATATTCTGAAGCAAAAGTGAAGCAAGCTGAAAGCCGGTGATCTCTGCAGAATATCTTGACTCCACCTGAAAGTATAAATAAAACAAATGTTTAGCTGAATAATTCATTCATTCATTCATTCATTCATCATGGCAAGACTAAAATGAACCCCAAATACATTTTATACAGACATAAGAAAACTTAATTGCTTCATCTGATAACTGTTATTCCATGGAATATTTTTGAAAGAATTAGCATAAATGCTTTTAGATTTACTGTTCCTTGTTAATTTAGCTACAGGAATCAAAGGAAGAACTTTATATGCCATATTGAACTGTTGAAAAAAAGGTGTGTGTGTGTGTATATCACTATATCAATATATATATTGATATATATGATATATTGATATATATGGTGATATACAGTACACACACACACACACACACACACACACACACACAGACACACACCGTATTTTTCAGAGTATAAGACACGCGGTGCGTCTTATACACCGAATAGAGCATTTTTGGCCTCCCAAAACCCTGCCCCGTGCGTCCCATTTTTGGCCCTGCGCATCCCGTTTTTCACAAAAATGGGGTGCGCAGAGGCTTTGGGAGGCCTGCAAAGTGCTCCTGGGGGCTGGGGAGGGCAAAAATGCGACGTGTGGTGGGGTTTGGGAGGTGAAAACGGGCCGTTTTTCGCAAAAACGGGGCGTGCAGAGGGTTTGGGAGGCCTGTAGAGTGATCCTGGGGGCTGGGGAGGGCAAAAACTTTTTTTTTTTGGTTTACCTCTTCAAAATCTTTGTGCGTCTTATAGTCCGAAAAATACTGTGTGTGTGTGTGTGTGTGTATGTGTATGTGTATGTGTGTGTGTGTATGTATATAATATGTTGATGAACTTATGACACAGATTTCAGCCAGAAATGTAAACACTTGAACATACACTCTGCTGAATTTAGTGGTATTTAGTGGTTTTTCCCCAAGTGACCAAGTGATTTTAAGATAGGATGTCTTTAATAGACCTCAGTTGACTTTTTATCCACTTACTCCATTTATATTTGGATTTGTGTATCAAATGGTCTACTAGCATTGGCTGAAATACAAGATAAAAGGGAGAACTGGAGATTGTATCTGATGGCCTTTCTAGACTCTATCAAATAGATTATTTTTCTTTTATTCCACTTTTCCCCTTTGCAGGAAAGCATCCAAAGCACCTACAAGATCTAACAGAATTAAAATAATAATCTAGGCAAGACAACAATGGTAAAAACAGCATAAAAATACAATTCACAAAGGTAACCTACAAATAATTCATAAGAATTTAAACAGCATCAAGAGTTTGAAACTTGCTAAAAGAGAAAGGTCCTTCAGTATTGGCAAAATACCAGTAAATATTTAGGGTAATTGATTCTTTCATAATGATTGATGGTTTCGGGTAACTGCAAAAAAAAGAAGAAAGAAAACTTATGAACGGGGTGAATCAGATTGTATTTAACAATTAAATATATTTTGTATCCTCTGAAGTTTCCTTCAATATTGGAAACAAAATTAAGTGGTGCCAAAATCAGTGGTGGAGCTTCCTGATGTTATACTTAATATACTTAAAATAGTTAAAATAGTTAAAAACTAAAGCCATGCAACGCTCTGGATTTGAATATAATGTCTGTTTGCTGCTCTTTAAAATAAGCACATTCTTTTTGGGACTGGTTATTCTGCAATTTGGGGGAATATACAACTGCTTTGAAGTATTGTGAGCAGGTGCTCCATAGCACTGCACAATCTTAATGACTAGTCATTAGGAGCCAAGACTGATTTGAAGACATAGAACAAGAAAGCAGGAAGGGAGATTTCCCACAAATAAATTAATTGTTTCTACTCATCGTGCAATGTGGTCCAGCATAACTCTCCTTATCCCATTCACGGGGTTTTGCATTAGGTAAGCCCTCACAAGTAAAAGAATTACCCAAAATATTAAAATTCATATTAATTCAGAGAGTCCATATTTTGCTCAGAACTGCTGCTCCTGGAATACAATACCAAGAAACTTGAAACTTCCACACTTACATAGTAAGAGCCAACGAGTTACATAAGAATCACTTGAATTGGTTGCTCAATTACTTGTTTAGAAATATGCCCAATAGAAATTATAGGACTTATAAAAGTAAGAATAGAATTACACTTAAAAAAATATGATGTTCAACTTTGGCCATCTTTCTAACAGGACAGTCCTTTTTTTTGGTGAGGCTGCAGTCATAAAAAGGGTTGGAAAAAAATGCCAAAAGTGAAAATCTAAATTTCAACAGTTTATCTAATCAGAATTTGGCCAATGGTCTGATGAAACACATTGTATTTGATGTTCCTGTGAGTTGGCAAAATCAGAACCTGACAGGTTTGCTGCAATAAAGCAAAGCACAGATGCCAGCTGCCCCATAGAGAAATAATTGGTTTATCAAAGTTCTTCTCAAAAAGAAGTGTTTCAGTGAGTACTTAATTAATTGTAAAAGATAATAGACAGCATCTCAATATTCATTTAAATCTAGCTCAGCATGTGTGTGAATCCCACTGTTGAGTTTTATGAAGTCATAACCATAGTTATGGCTAAGTACAATATGTGAAGCCTTCTGTTGTAATTTATTAAGGATGGTAGTTAAAAAGCGAACAATGACTTGATGTGATATGCAAGCCCAACACTGGTGAGATATTGCCACTAGATAGAAGATTAGATCAGAATTATGGAGTGACTTTGGGTCAATCATTATCATTTATTACAATTGCATTAATTCATAATGTGGCTGTTGGCATTTTAGCTTGTTGCCTGAACCTGTCAGTAAGGGTTTATATAGTAAATGAGCAAATACTCAGCAAGGCACGGCACAGGGCAATGTGTAATGACAGCTATTATCTCTTGGGTTGTGTTAACAAAATGTACTGTGTATCTATTTCACTTTTAGTATTAGCTAGAATCCTTTTAAATGACATGAAGGGCACCAGGCTAATGTTGAAACAAATTTTCTATTGTTATGATTATGATTAGCAATAGCACTTAGACTACTTTAAGCAGTTCTCATTACAATTTACTAACATTTCAACTTTTCATAAATATCCCAACATTCTTACTTATGTATTGTAATATTAGCTAGTTAGTTTGCATATTATTATTTATATGTTTATCTTCCTTTATATGCATTTTTGTCTTCATTGTTTAGCAGTTTATAATTTGCTCCACTAGTATTAATTATCTATTCTTGAGAATCTATTATTACAGAAATAACCTTTAACCGGCATTACCAGTATTTTCATGTACTGGATTATATTTTTAATAACATGTATTGAACTTAAATGCTTGTAAAAGTTCACCTTAATTATCATTATGATGAAATAATTATTTCAGACATGCTGACAGATTTCTAAGTATACCAGTTGAAAAAGTTTCTTTTTGCAGGCCCTGTATATGATATTTGCTACTATGGTTAATACAGAGGTTTTCTTATTACTTTAAAAGGCATTTTCAAAGCTTTCTTGTAGAATTCAGAATATTGCTTATTTCTGTGGGCATGGGAATAATTTAATATGAAGATATTTGAAGAAATTGCCATGCCCTGAAAGGATCCAATGAATTGATTCCCATTTCCAAAATGACAGATAATACTGTGCCAGCTGCAGAGGTTACATATGTTAAGTAAATTTCAGTGTAGGGGATAAATTCAATGGATAAAATGAATATACCCAGCTTCTGGGAAAATCTATCCATGTGAGTATGTTTTGCAATTTATAAAGCAAACAAGATTATATATATATCATCATGTCAATAAATCCTTATGCAATATCTGTTCAACATATGAAATATTAATTGCAAAGTTATGATGTAAGACTTACTATATCTGTTGTCTTTATAAAGTGTTCTCTTTATACTGGTTTGTCAACTTTTTAAAACATATTTTGAATGCATTTGTACTATATGTAACTCTTTTTTAATTGAACCATAGTTTATGAAATCAGATTGTCTGGGTTCTCCAAACTAAGCCATACAACAATCACATTGGTTTGGTTTGGCATAAAAAAACACATTTAGCCACAAATTAGACAAGCACATTATAACTTAGCATGATGTCCAAATTCAGTCAAGGTGTTTGTGGTTGGTTTTTCTCCCCAAAGAAACAAATGAAAGGATTTATGTCTGTTTGACATGACCAAGATGAACTTTGAACCTGTGGTCCTGTCATCATTAGCACCACACTGTACACCACTGTGATAGCCAGCAGTAAAGTTTCTGATAAGGATTGATTGTGAAATCCCAGGGTCCTGATTGACGTCTGACCATCTTAATATACAGTATGGCTTTATTGGTTCTGGTTTAGCAGATTGTAGAAATCCAGTCAATTATAATTTCTTCAGTAATCTTGATAAGAAAATCAGGTCATAGAATATTGGGGAAATTAGGAGTTTAACATGCCAGAATTGTGATGTAACATATGCTACAGCAGTCCCCCAGTTAAGTGCCCACTTTGTTTATTCATCCAATGTGAATTTTCAAAGCACCAGAAGACTTTTTTTGAAATACCGTACTTTAGCATGGAGTGCTTTGGCTTGAAGTATGGAGAAATGTTTGCTATCTCTCTGTCTAGCTATCTATCATTTCACAATAGGGTAATGCAGGAATTGAAAACCTAGTTTATTGTAGTGTCAAAGGCAGCTTCACCTTCTAAAGGCTGTTCCAGAGCACATCTGTTAAGGTATAAAATCTAGGAATGGTAATACACGTGTCTTAAAAAAAATGTTGCAAGAGGATATCTCAAATTTAGGAATGAATTTTCCCCGGGATTAAAAAAAAAAAAGGAAACAGTGATTGTCTTCATTCTTTCTAATATAATGTTCTTCCTAATATAATGTAAGAAATGTTTCTTTGAATAGAGTAGAATTTGGATCTAAATTAATGGTTTATGTCTGTTTGCTTATCTGTATCATGTATGCTTATCTTGTTGGATCACCACAATTCCATGTTGAAAGCTATCTCCGTTAACATACATATTCTGCAGTATATAGAATTTTCCATAGTTTGAGATTAGTAGAAGGTGCATCAGAGTGAAACAGCCAGACAAATTTACATGTTTTGCATTGACCCTTTCTGCGGGTTGTTAGAAATCTTTAGTCAGAGATGCCAAGACATTGCAGATAGCAACATAGTAGACAGAACTTTAAATTTTACTGACTTGATAGAGAATAACAGAAGAGAATAACAGAGTTGGAAGGGACCTTGGAGGTCTTCTACTCCTACCTAGGAACTACATCAACCTTTTTCAGTCCTCTGGTAGTTCCCCAGTGCTCCAGAATCTTTGAAAGATATGGTTCAATGGTTCTGAGATCACGTCTGCCAGTTCCTTCAGAATCTTGGGGTGTAATCCATTTGGTCCTGGTGATTTGAACTTCTCTAGAGTGGATAGGTGTTGTCTTATCATTTTCTTGCCTTTTTTTTTGTATTATATTCCTAATCTGTCTATTATGCTACTGCTTTTGATAGGTTGGATGCTCTGATTAGCTCTAAATTCTTTTTTTTTTATTTGGCAATTTACATGCATCTATAAAAATACTGGATGAATAGCCATCTGTTAGTGTAGAATATGCAATAAATGTGAAATCTATCATGGTGCAATTCATGGCATTCTTATTGGCGGGCTTTACTCTTTTTTGTGTGGTTTGGTACAGTATTGTACAACATCTACCTGTATGTAGTTGCTAAGAGTCAATAGATGGCACATAATCAATCTTACAGTAGTGTAGTTGATCTTTACAATAAGAAATTATCAATTTTTGATATAAGCTCTCTATCACTAATGTCACACAGATTTCTTCTGCATAATAGGGACTTCAGAGGCATGCAAAAGAAAAGGTACCTGATGTATACGAAATATTTGACATGTGATGAGATTATTATAGAGTTTGCAGATTATTATGATATAGTTTTGTTTGGCTTGTGTAGTGTGTCATTTCACCTGTTGTGGCTTCTTCAACAGCATTATTCAAAAGGCTTTAAGACAATCTTAGTCCATAGCTGCCTTTGTGTCTTATGCCAGATAATTTCATAAATTAATTCTGAACTGTATAAACACATTTTGTTGATTTCTCAAGGTCAGGCTTAAATAGATAGTTACTTATGTCCAGGTAGGTGTATTTTGTTGAAATTGGGTCTATTCCGCTTAGCAATATTTTGATTAAATCACGCCTTTAGATAAATTCACTTAATATGGCTTGCCTAGTGAATGAAATTCTGTGTCTGTGTCTGTGTCTGTGTTGTAATGCAATGCTGTACTCATTAGTAAACAACTGAAATGTATCTCCTAGTTAGAACTTGCAATTTTAAAACTGTCTCCATTTTCGATTAAAAATCTTTTTGCAAATCAACAGCCTGTTTGTTGAACAAGCATTCAAGAAAATATACTTCTACAAATAAGATTTGCTACTCAAAGGCTGAAAAATGCACTTTTCCAAAACCTCCTTAAAACAATTTTCACTCTTGGCACCATTACCAGTTGCCATGGTGCTAGGAAAGACACAGTTAAAAATATCACACCCCAAATAATTAGGTAGCAATACTATTCTAATTTTACTGCTTTACAGATTTTGCATTGAATTCACTATTCCCAATCTGGTACCTTCCAGAATCATTAGATTACAACATCCATCTTTCATAGCTGAAACAGCCAATGGTCTGTAGCATAGAGAGGATGAAAGCTGCCCTGTGTGGATGAAGGCAGAAAAGTGATGTGGGTCAACATATGAAAAAAAAAAATTCTCTACTGTTTTTTACTATTGGTTTGTAAGATGTCTGTAGTCTTTTGGACTGGGAGGCTATAACAACACATTGAAATTGGGATAGTTTAAATATGTTAAGTTTTAGCACATTTTACATCTTTGTATCAATCTTGATTAATCAATTATTTAATCAAATATAGATACAGATATGTGTGTGTGTGTGTGTGTGTGTGTTTGTTTAAAACTCAAGATGGGCAAACATATCTAATACTCCTGCCTCGGAGCCATTAAGATCATGGCTATCATATTTCAAGTTAATAGCTTAATAGGTGTCATTTTGCAATTTGTAATGGTGGGAATACTTTTTTTAAATGTCTTTAGGAAATAAGGGGCACCTCCCAGTTTGCCAAGTTAACACCGCTACTGTGAAAATTGAACTGGTTGCCAGTTGGCTTCCAGGTGCAATTCATTGTGTTGATTAGCACACTTTAAAATCAACTTTAAAGACTTACACAGCTCAGGATCTGAATAATCTACTGGACTGTCTTTTCTCTGAAATCAATGCTCATCCAATTAGATCTAGCATGGAATTTGCAGCACAAATCACCAGGCTCAAATTATTCAACTTTGGACACCTTATGTAAAGACTTAGCTCTGTGGACAAGCTTCTGATGCTGGGAAAAGTGGAAGGAAACAGAAGAAAAGGAGAATTAGAACAAGGTAGCAGGGGTGTCAAACTCAAGGCCCGGGGGCCAGATTTGGCCCACAGGGTGCTTAGATCTGGCCTGTGGGGCCACCTTGGAAACAGTGAAGGACCGGCCCATGGTGCCTCTGCCAGTGAAAACAGAGCTCGGGAGGGCCGCGTTTTCGCTGGCAGAGGGTTGCAGGAGGCCGTTGCAGGTGAAAACGGAACTCAGGAACCCCTTTTTCACTGGCAGAGCACTCGGGCCACCACAGGTGCCCCCGACACAAGTGATGTTGAGCTGGCTATGCCCGCCCTGGCCACGCTCACCCTGGCCCTCCGAGGTCAAACACAACCCTGATGCGGCCCTCAATGAAATCAAGTGTGACACCCCTGAGTTATAGTGACAATAGGTGCAATAGGTGCAATATTAGAGAACCTGAAGGACCATGGAGAAGATCTATTGTCTCTCTCTCTCTGTTCACTAAGTATTGACAAAAACCTGATGGTACATAATCAATTAATCAGTTAAACAAGATATATATATGGTTTAGACGGTTTTGACTGCTAATACTCCTAAGCATGTGATGTAAAATGTATGACATTTATTAGTAAATCACTGATGATAAATTATTGTGTTTAATAATGTACATCTTTAATTTGTTTAGCTTCAGTTTTTTTTATCCTTTTCTTTTTTTCATCTTTGGAGAACTTGGTGCTCTCTAAGCTTGGTTATTCGCTTGCAGGCATTTCACTACCTAACTAGGCAACCTCTTCAGTGTGAGTGTGGGGCTTTCTCCCTATATTTATATACAGGTAGTCCTCAGTAGAAGAGAATATTTGTAGCTCAACATGATGTTAACCTAATGTGGTAATGAAACATCTTCAAGAAGACAACCAAGCTCAGAGAATACCAAGGACCCCAAAGGTAATCCTCAACTTCCAACTGTTCATTTAACAACTGCTTGAAGTTGTGACTGTGCTGAAAAAAAGTGACTTGGGACTAATTTTTCCATTTATGATTTGCAGTATCTCTGCAATCAAGTGATCAAAATTCAGATGCCTAGCAACTAGCAATCTTTTAAATTGGTTACAGTATCCTGGAGTCACGTGACCGCTATTTGTGATCATCCCAAGGGACTTCTGACAAGCAAAGTCAATGGGAGAAGTGAGATTTACTTAATGACTGGCCGAAAAATGTGTTATAAAATCAGGCATGTCTCACTTAACTACTGCATTGCTTAGTGACAGAAGTTCCAATCCCAAGTGTGGTTGTAAGTCAAGGACTGCATAGCAGCTTATCCTGCCGGTGTTGGGCGTGTGGCTTTCTCCTTGGTAGTTCCTTGATTAGGGTATTGTTTCTGCTGGATTTTCAAAATCTTTTTCATTTTTTTCCCTTGAAGTTTACAGATTGTTTCATTTAAGTGGGCATGCTTTTAGCGTATTCAGGTGTTTTGTCCATTTTTTCTAATTTGTATTCTGATTTTTTTTTAAAAAAAAAGGTATGCTATGTACCATGTCTGTTTGTGCCAAGAACCCAGTGCAATTTCCTAGTTCTGTAAAACAGGTTTGTCCAATCAGTTTTCTGTTTCAAGATTGCAGAAGGAGCTGCAAGTATTTACTGCAATTTAGGCAGATAACAGTAGACAGGATTTAAATTCAAATAACTACTAGAGAATGCTTGCCCGAACAGTGCCAATTATTGTCCAAGAAGCAAGGCAGTACTCCAAATATGTTCTAAGTGTCATAGGATACGAAATCAGCCAGTCCAAGAGTTAAAAGGTCATAAACAAGAAGCAGGAACTAGAGTCATGAGCTGGAATACTGAAAAGTTATTTCCAACAAAGTCTGAAAGCAAAGCAGCTACCTAAATCTGCAAGTAGCTGGCTGCAATTACTCAGGCCTCACCCTTTGTCTAAAGAAGAGCCTCATTGAATTATGTTGCACTCTTCATCGCTGCATGCATTGAGACCTGGGGCTTTGATGTGCTTCATCATCTGACTGCTCCAGCTGTTCAGGAGATGCCTGTGGTTGATCAGCAACCTCAGATGAATCATGGCTTAAAGATTCCTGAGGCAGATAATTCACAGGTTCAGCTGGAGCAACATTGTCAGTGTCTAGGTCAGATTCTGAATCATTGCTCATAATAGGCAATTTGGGAAATGCTGCATGTCATTTGCATGGTGTGTTTCAAAAGCTGAGAAGGGTGCTAAGCTATATTGACTGTACAGTGCAATGAACCATGAAGTTGGAAAATCATTCAACTAATATTCTATCCAAAATAAGAGAACAACTTTTCACCATGGAATCAAATGTCAATTATTTGTTGGCAGCTGAAGAATAGAGAAGTGGCACTTAAAAAAATAAATAAATACAGGCAATGATACTTACTTCAGCCACAGTAGCAATTCTTAACTTAATTTTTCACTAATAATGAACATATTCATCCTAGTGAACAGGCAATACATGTAATTGGGTTAAAGAAAAATACGTTTCTGTTGTTGCTACAGAAGACAAAGTTCAATGAATGGTAGCTCAACTGCTTTCTGTGTTGAAATATACAAGTTCCTTTACTCTAAGCTAGCTATTTTATATTCACTGACATTGCCCTAGAGCAGTGATGGCGAACCTTTTTTTGCTTGGGTGCCAAAAGGGCATGTGCGTGTGCCCACACCCATAATGCAATGCCCTCCCCCCCCCCACATGCGCGTACAACCCCCTGCACTTCCCCCCCTGCGCATGCGCACAGGGCTCACTGAAGCCTCCGGAGCCTGTGGATGGCGAAAAACGGATTCCAGCTTATTTTCGACCTTCCGGAAGGTGGGGGGGAGGTCATTTTCGCCTTCCCCAGGCTTCAGGAAAGCATCCTGAACCTGTGGATGGCAAAAAATAGACCCAACGGCCCAACCGGAAGTTCGGAAACGAACTGAAGCCTGGGGATGGGGGCCGTTCTCACCCTCCCCATGCTTCTGGAAAGCCTCCTGAAGCCTGGGGAGGCTGAAAAACGGCCCAACATGCGCGCTGGAGCTGACATAGGGCAACGCCTCGC
>QLTV01002691.1:2569584-2587690 GCA_003457575.1 Thermophis baileyi
AACGGCCCAACTTCCGGTTCGCAAATGAACTTCCGGTTGGGCCGTTTTTCACCCTCCCCAGGGTTCAGGAGGCTTTCCTGAAGTCTGGGGAGGGTGAAAAGCGGCCCAACGGCCCAACGTCCGGTTCGCAAATGAACTTCCGGTTGGGCCGTTTGGCCGTTTTTCACCCTCCCCAGGGTTCAGGAGGCTTTCTGAACTTCTGGTTGGGCCGTTGGGTCCGTTTTTTGCCATCCACAGGCTCCGGAGGCTTTCCTGAAGCCTGGGGAAGGTGAAAATGACCTCCCCCCTGCCCTCCGGAAGGCCAAAAATCAGCTGGCCAGCGCACACATGTGCACTGGAGCTGACATAGGGCAACGCCTCACGTGCCCTCAGATATGGCTCTGCGTGCCACCTGTGGCATGCGTGCCATAGGTTCGCCATCACGGCCCTAGAGAATAAAGTATTCCCTAAATAGTTTTTACAATTTTATTGCCATTTCTTCTGGGGTCTATTTTTATGTAAATAATATCTTATTTGTCTTTTATGGAATACAAGATAATGTTTTTTATCAACTATCACATTGGGTACATTATGCTAAACTATTATTTGCCTTAATACTAGTTTACCGAACAGGATAGAAACAACTGAATCTTGCAGGCAAGCGAAATAATCAGAGCACATGTGGTCAGGCTGTATGATATGAGTTTCCTTTTAACCTTAAGTTTGAACTACATATGAACCAAAGACAGAATAATAAAGGAAACTACAAAGAAACCATGCATCTTCTCTGCATAAAGCCATAGAAAATAGTTGTTTCTTATTGTCATTTACAGCCATAAAACAAGCCATGATTTCGTTTTACTGAGTCCATCTACATATTATGTTAAGCCCCTAACTACGGTAACTACCTGTGCCTTATGGTTTATTGTAATATGTGAGCCCATCCATTTGAAGAAGAAGAGGTGTAGGAACCACTTATGCTGTTGATGGATGACATTATTAAATCCTGCAGCAGTATAGCCAGAATAGAAAAGAAAAACCAATATAAAAACTCTGGTTCTTGTTTTGGTAGCATATAGCTTATTAGTCTGATCATTTTATTGTCAACTAAGCCGCTGTATAAATGCTCTCTTCTGATCTTATCAAAATATTCTGATATGTTTATATGAACTATATTATAAGAATGTAGCTGAAATAAATTGCTGGCTGGAAAGTCTGGGAGTTATGGTCCAAACACCTGGAGTGTAGGGATTTGGGATAGACTCCCTCAGATAGAGCCAAAGATATAAAAAGTAACTCTCTGTGGCAGGGGTCCCCAATCCCCAGGCTGTGGCTCACTACCGGGCCACAGCCCGTTTGAAACCGGGCTGCGCAACAGGCAGGCAAGTGGCAGGCGCTTACGCTCGCACGCGAAAGTCTACTCACGTGAGTGGCAGGTGTTCGAACTTGCGCGTGAAGCTCCATTTGTAGCTGTGCACACATGCATGCCTCCACTCACACAGAACCATCCCCTCTTTCCCCCCCCCTCGGCAGAAAGATTGGGAACTGCTGCCCTATGGGATGCATCATAAGCAGATCCTGTAAGCCAGTGGTGTCAAACTCAAACAGAAATGAGAGTGAGGCACTAAACCTAACGCAAGGGTTCCTACGGGCTGCATATTGACTTAGAAAACCACATTTATACATTGATAGATAGATAGATAGATAGATAGATAGATAGATAGATAGATAGATAGATAGATAGATAGATCTATCTATATCTATATCTATATCTATATCTATATATCTATATCTATATCTATATCTATATCTCTATATCTATATCTATCTATCTATCTATCTATCTATCTATCTATCTATCTATCTATCTATCTATCTATCTATCTATCTATCTATCTATCTATCTATCATCTATCTATCTATCTATCTATCTATCATCTATCTATCTATCTATCTATCATCTATATCCATCAATCCATCCATCCATCTATATATCTATCTACAATCCATCTACCATCCATATCTATCTATCTATCTATCTATCTATCTATCTATCTATCTATCTATCTCAACCCTTAAAAATCAGATAGGAACTAGATATAACTAATACATTAAAAAGGAAACATTTTTGTTTGTGAATAGTGTGTAAATGAGCTTTTGTTCTTTCTTTCGAATGGTGTGTAAACGTGGTTTATCTCTACTGTATGAGTATGCCCCAATTTGCATCAGCTAAGTCATTTAGCACCACTGCAGCATAGACTTGAGAGGGAAGTCCAGTCACTTGTGGTGCTCCTGACCAGTCTGCACTTCCACAGTTAAGTCAAGGTGGTGAATTGGTACAAGACTTCTCACAAGACGTGATCTCGGAATATTATGGTCTTTGTTGATTATGTTTATTATTACCTTGGTTTTAAAATGGAATGTTTTCTATATTTTATTGCATTTTTATTTCATTTCATTTTGTTAAATGCTTCCCAATTGCATTTTAATCTAGTCTGGGTTGCTCTCAGGAGTGCTGTGGGCTGCATGCAGTCCACAGGCCATGTGTTTGCACTTCTGCTATAAGCAATGGAAAAATTATGAGGGAGTTTTCTTTACTAGTTCTTTTAAGTAATCCAGCTAAATTATGGTCATTAGTCATGACAGTAATTAAGCTACCATGACACCAATTAACATTTTTGGGGACCTAATATTTTTAGATTTCATTTCTGAACTATTTCAAGAATTTAGGGCACTTTCTTAATTCCAAATAAGTTGTGGGAGTTCCAGAGGGGAGGCATAGCTTGCTACTATTGGTACTGTGAACTCTGACTAAAACTATGGAGAAAGTATGCCAACATCTGGGAAGAAGACAGGGGTATCAAAGAATACTGACAGTGTTAAATTGCCTTCTCCACTGGTACCCTCCAGGTATCTTGTATTACAATGTGTTTCACTATACTCAACTATGGTCAAGATAATGGGAAGTCATAATCCAACATATCTGAACATTAGAAAAAGCTGGATTACATTTTTAAAGTGGCCACATAATGCTACTTTGATATAATTTCAATCTTTGTTCCATGTTGTACTCCTTCTGCTGTTCTTGGGTCTTTATTTCATGGTAAAGAAACAGCTTGTGAACAGACGGCTTTTCTTTGCCAGTGGAAGAATGGCAAAAGTCCAAATGCGAGGTTTAGGATTTCTTAGCCACTCAGTTATGCATTTTGTTTATCATCCTGGATTGCCTTTGCAAGAAGTATAGAGGTCTCACAGATGCATTTGCACACCTAGGCATAGCTTTTCAAGACAGCAGATGGTGTTGTTTCTGGGGCAATGAGTCTTAAGTCCATCCAGCATTCACCTTTGTAGAATATTACAGTCTGTAGCAGACATATAGAACCCTTGTTGTCTTTTTCCTTTATATACTATTAAAGACCCTTTAGTGTTGTTCTGAGAGTTGTGTGTACTATTAGAATAATGCGTTGTAGCTAATATGAAGTGTGCTTTTAAGTAATGGTACGTGTAAGATATTAACCACGATGGACGTTGCTGTCTATTTAAGGTTATTGGTTCATGCCATGCTTTAGGCCTTGATCGCTAAACCTGGAACCATGTATACATATATGATATACACATTCACTGCTTAAGTGTAATTTAATTAAGTGGTTGATAGATAAATAAGATATCAAGATTAATATTGGGACAATTTGGATTGTAACTACAGGTAGTGAGCCTAAAAGATTTGTAATAAGAGGTGAATAGGAAAGCAGCCATCTGGAAGTCTTTCTCCCCTACTTTTGGACCAGTTGCAGAAAATCCTGGTCCTCCAGATGTTGCTGAGCTAGAGTTCCTAGGGTCCCTCACAATTGGCAATATTGACTGAGCTGCTGAGAGTTTGGCAGACCCTACATTCCCTATTCCTGCCATAGATCACATACCTGGCTGTAGTTTCTTATTTAAGAGCTCAGTCAGCATTATTGCACATGTTTTTCAGGCAGGTGGTCTAGTTTTTGCTCTCTCCAAGGATGGCGATATAATAATCTCCATCCTTGGAGAGAGCAAAACTCTTCCAAAGTTAGGGAAGACTTCTGCTTGAGATTCTAGAGAGTTTCAAAATCAGGGATGGGTTCTGGCTTACCTTGCTGCCGGTTCGCTTCCTCACGTGCCGTGCTAAAAACCCAGCTTTTGCGCATGCACAGAAGCAAAAAACAAGATGGCGGTGCTTACGGCACTGCCGAGAGAGCCGGTTTGGGGGCATGTCCAGCCGGCCATCGCTGCCAGTTCAGCGAGCGGGGGGAAATTCCCGCTACCGGTTCTATAGAGTCGGTCCGAACAGGCAAGAACCCACCTCTGCTTCAAATAATAAATACCAGTATGTAGTACATGTAGCGCAGTCTAAATCAGCAGGCTATTTGATTCAGTGCAAGGCAGCTTCATGTATTTGTTTAAAATCAGAGGGACTATTCTTTAATAGAACTGAATGCTTCTGTTAAGCAGAATCTGGAACTTCAGCTTATATTCATTCCCCAAGAGAAATTATGAAAGAAGTGTAATAATTTATTTAATTAAGTTTTATGGAATAGCATGCGTTGTTATAACAGTAAGTTTTACATAGAAGTAGGATTAGGAAGACTTGTGTCCACTAGGAGTGGGGCCAAGAACAAGTAGCATGTGAATAGCTTGGAGTGCAGATCTGGGTTTGGCTGCTGCTCTGGATAGAAAACTCTGGTGTGTTGATCCAGTCACAGCCTGAAGCAATAGGAGAGAAATTGTGTTTCAGCTGTAAATCGAAATAGGCCAGATGAGAACTGCAAAGAAGAATCTAATATTTAGTTATTCTGATTTCTTCAAGAAATGAATTTTCTCCAACAACATAACCATTATTTATCACTTGAATTTCATGTGACACATCTGGAATCTGTTGGTCTGGAATGGAATTTAAAGGTTATCTTGCATAGGGAAACAAAATCAATATTGGCCCATATAAATAGAATATTACAGAGCTTTTAAAAATAAAAGCAAACCATTAGGGAGTATGAATAGAAAGCTGTGAAAATCTAGTGTGTTGTGTTACTGTTCAACAAACTGAACAGCACAGTAAGAGGGACAATACGAGGGTTAGATTCAGACTGAATACATTTCTGCTGAAATAAATGGGATTAAGTGCACCTAACTCATGGCCAAGCATTTTGGTTTAGCTATCTGATTAATTTAAAACAACCTCTTTATTTGTTGCAAGCTGCTTGCACATTTTTTATTATTTTTACTTTCACTTGTATTTCTGTTCCTTGCCAGAAACCCACATACATACATACACACTTATACAAATATGAATCTATGAATGACTGAATGAATCAAGGTTGATTCTTATACTTGGAAAATCTGCAACTCTTGTGGAAGCAGATTGCTGTATCATTAGTTGTTTTTTCCCCCTTCCAAAATTTTAAACTCTGTTAGCCTGGAACGTTCCATTTTTCAGCAACCTGTTTTTATCAATAATACATAGTTATGGATATTTCTCTACCTGACATGACCCTGAAACCTTCATAATGAAAAACAAATTATTACATTGAAACCCCATAGTAAAACTAGAAGTTTGGTAGATAATGTGACAATAATGTGTCTTTAAAAAAGGACAGGAAGAAGGTTGCAGTTTAAAGTAGTGGGTGTTTGTCTATGTATGGTACTTTCCTCCATGTACAAGGACATTCACATTTGTTCTGTTCCAGTTGTTTATCAAATTCCTCTGCTTTTTTTTCCACTGGAATTCTAAATTTAATATTATTGCAAGCAGAAAAACAAGAAAAAGAAAGGAAAAGCATTTAGTATGGAAATGCAAAGGAGATAAAATTGCTAAAAATAAAAGTGTATCCTCCTCCTCACATTCTAAGTTTCCTGATTCTCATGGATTCAAGTGTTGATTGAGAGGCTGAACCAAACTGAGAGAACATCAAGACTCTTGACTGACTGAATATTCTGTTGGCATTAGGTCATTTAATTTAAAGTATGGATTGTTTCTATGATAACATTGGTATGTCATACGCTATGCTTCCTCCAGTTCCCAATTCAATTTTATAAATGGATGCTCATGTCTTCTGTACATTCAAATTATACCGTGGTCACCATTGGTTGTTGGTTTCTAAATTCCACATTGCAATTAGTGTTCATACACATCACATAAAGAAAAATGGATAATATTTGCAAGAACAAGTCCAGGAATGTGGTACTAAATAAAACATCATAAAAGCTAACTTCAGTATGGATTATTATTATTAATCTACTTCTTCTGAATCATTACATTTTTCGTTCAGTTGAGGGAATTAGTATATGAAGATGGTAGATTTGGATTCTGATGGTTTTAGTGAATTTACTGTAAGTTTGATTAAGACAGGACACAATCTTGCATTCTCCATTTAATTTTATTTTTCTTGCCAAGTGTAAGGATCGCCTCTACGTCTAACTTAAGAAAGCGAGAACTTCTACAATGTAGTTCAAAAGGATCTTTTATTAAGCAGAAGTGAAAGCATTCCATTCAAAGCAACGTCTGAATACCCTTAGGCAAAGCAGGTAGAGTTAAAGCAGTAGAGACCCCTCCCATTAGCCAGAATGCAGATTCTAGCCAATACACAAGTGTGAAAATGTTTTCTTTATCAACTGCTCTGGGAACCGGATAAACATACATTTCTCTGACCATCTTCTGTTATCCATTGAAGTGAAACATCCCACATTGCCCCTCATAAACCTTTTCCAAAAGTGAAGAGATCTCAGGATGCTTGGCACCCGGGTATAAGTTGTAAACCATCAATTGACACAGGCAATGCTAATAAATCAAACTCAAGGCCCCCCCTTCTCTCAACTGAATGGCACGATCACTCTTTGGGATCTGACACCAAGTGTGCTTCCATCCAAGAGGTTTCCCCCCACCCCACAAAAAATCTTTTAATGTAAATGATTTGAAAGCAGCCTCATCCTAATATACTGCAAATATCCAATCCACAATGTTCATTGCCTGGCCAGCACTAAGGTGTAGAAAAGGTGATACAAAAGGAAACATTTTGGATTAAATGGCTCATTTTAGGATACTAAGCCTCACTTAAAATAAAGGATGCCCAAGTATGGCCATGGTAGAGGCAAATAGGATTTATCAAAAGGACATTGTACATGACCAAGTAAAGCTACATGAAAAACATAGCATATTTTTTAAAGAAAATGGAAAAACAAATAACACTCAAAATCATGCAGTTACAATCTAATTGACCCTACTCATTCATAGAAAGATTATTCCATCAAATTACAAAAAAGAAGATTTTGTGTTTTTTAAAAAAATCTTGATTATTTTGTGAATAATCATTCATTTACTAATGTAAACTAATAAGAGGCCCATGATCCTGAATCCTTTTATTCCTGATTGGTAGCCATTTATTGATTTAATGTTCACCTTTTACTCTTATTCGTTCTTATGTTAGCTTATTTTTTAAATTTATTCTGCTTTAAATAGGGAAAAGAGAATCCTAGAGGATGGAATTAGGAAAACATTAATTCTTTATTTTGAATTAGAAAAAAAGTGTAATAAAAACAATCATTTTCCAAGCTTGAAGTTACCTTTTACTTAATCCGTTTAAAGTCAATGTTTAAATCTCAAAAACAACACATTGGAGATTTGGAGGAGGCTGTTGAAACTGTAATATATGCTTGGCATGTGATTAGCCGCAAACTACCCCAAGTTCTTGCACGTGTGATTTTTTCCCCCCTCTTGTGCTGCTAATACATGAATTATAACCACATGAGGTGTGCCATTGGCGGGCTGGGAAATTGTGGGAGTTGAAGTCCACACATCCTCAAGTTGCCAAGGTTGAAAAACACTGCTCTAAGTTCTACTTCATGCAAATGAGTTTATAAACCTACATTCTTCTGAGGTACATGAAACAGGCCAAAGTTGAATGTTACCTTATTACAGAAAAAGAATGAATCATCCAAAATTCTTCATATTAGCTCCCAATAGACGGCACGCACAAACCAAATCTAATTCCATGTTAGACTACCACTGGATGTAATCCAGCTCCCCTCGATAACCCAAAGGAAACGCACGCCTACCAAACCTGAGTTGTTATTCTAGCATGCTGCTCCAAGCACAAAAGATTGTTCATATAAACTAGCTTGCATTGTAGCAATGGCATATTCAACAACTTATTTTTCCCCCCTGTGTTTAATTCATACCGTCTGATTCAAATGAAAAGTCTCAACAAAGAAGGACTTGCTAAATTGGGTTATCAGTCTGCTAGCAGTTATTTTGCTCAGCTAAAGGGCTTGAGAGGTCTGCTGTGACTAGGAACTTTCTGCACATACCCACTTTTTCATATGGAACTCAGAAAGAACAAAAGCCAGGATCTGATTGATCTGGGCAGATCTACTTTCAAGTTGAGAAAGGATGTCAGGCTAGATTACGAGGAAGCTCAGGAGGTATTCCAGTACGGTAATCAGAGTTGCATTTGGAGACTGGCTATGTTTAGTTAATCTGTTCAGAACACTGAAAAATGCATGGTTTTTAGCAAACGTTCTTTTCAAATTGTTTGGAACATAAACTTGAATGATGCATTCAGTCTCGCTAAACCATATAGCATGCTGATGCTCAATTCCAAGAGGTGTTTTTCACAACCTTTCAGTTTTGCTTTGAATTTTGGGTGGATCCAATCATTGGGGTATTTACTGTGACTTGGCTTAAGTAATGTGTGAATTCAAATGATTGTGATGTATTCAGTGATGCATTGTTAAAGAAATCATGGCTTAGCGTGATATGTCAACCATGAGCTATGACTTTGATGCTGGAATGCACACAAGTATCTGGAACTAACAGTGGTGATGAAGAAATTGTGGTTTGTGCAGTGACATCATGGTACAAACCTCACCTTTGTATAGTGCTTCTCGGTATTAGAAACAAGTACATAAATCACTGGTTTGCATTGTAATGGCCTAATACACATTTTGTCAACTGTTCCAGGGGTGGGTTCTAACTTACCTCGCTGCCGGTTCACTTCCTCCCACGCCGTGTGGCCGCGCCGTGTGGCTGCATGTGCGCTTTGCGTGCGTGCGCATGCGCAGTGCAAAAAAATTAAATAAAATTCCCCCCCCCAAAAAAAGCCAAAAACAAGATGGCAATGCATGCGCAGTGCCAGAAACTCGGCTTCTGCACATGCGCAGAAGAAAAAAACGGGAAACCCCCCCCCCCAAAAAAATAAAAATAAAAATAAATAATTCAAAAAAAGAGATGGCGGCATCCACAGACCAGCACTGAACGAACCGGATCCATGACGTCATTGTGACATCACCAGCGGGTCGCTACCGGTTTGGCCGAACCGGTCCGAACCAGGAGGAACCCATCTCTGAACTGTTCCCTCCCCACATCCTGGGCCCCTAAGTGGTCCTGACTTTTTTCTTTTTTACTTATTTAACATCAAGATTGTGTTTGGTTGTTTTATAGGTCATGGCACAACCCTGTTCCAATGAATATCTTGTGACTTTTATAGATGCTTAGGATCATGTCATCTGTTATTCAGATACAAGCTTAGATTCTTCATTGGGTACCCATTCAGCAGATTGGCTAGTTAATTATGGCTTTCAAATCAAGAGAAAATGACATTAAGCTTTACCTCATTCACACTTTACATTTCTATTTTGACATTTTTAATATGGACATAAGCAGATTCAATTGGAAACTCCTTGTCTAGATTTCTACATTTCTAAAATAGCTTTTATATATGTGTGAATGTCTGAACAGTGTGTGTGTGTATACATCATATGAAATTGTTTTAAATAGTTCTACATCTTGCAAAGTATGTTTAAGAAACCCAGGGATGGTAGAAAAAAATAGCCAATACTTTTTAATCCTCCAATACCAACAATAATTTAAAATGTATTTATCTAGGTCCATGCTTTATATTTCTACTTCCAGTCATTGGATGCCATATGACCAAACTAGTTGTATATATTTCACGTGTCTCTATAATTATGCATGTGTTTGGATGGGTTTTTTAAAAGCACTTATGCATTTCATATTCATCAAAAGTGCTTCCCAAACTTTAAGACTTTTAATTGCCATGGGATCTATTAGGGCTGAATACCCTGTAATGGTGACTTAGAAATTGAATCTTGTATTAAGAGTGAACATAGTACTTCAAAAATTGGAATACTTTAATAATATATATTATTAAGGCATTCCAATTTTTTCAGTCTTCAGAAGCCAGAACAAAAATGTGATTGCTTCAAGAAATCATTACAATTAATGTTCAAAACAGAGGTGCCTTCCTTCAGATCTCTATATTGATATATTTATTTATTTGTTTAAACATAAACATAAACAAAGTAAGTACAGATAAATGAGGACAATAGGACAGTAAGACAGGGATGGTAGGCACAATGGTGCGCTTATGCACGCCCCTTACAGACCTCTTAGGAATGGGGTGAGGTCGACAGTAGACAGTCTAAGGTTAAAGTTTTGGGGGTTTGGGGAAGAAACCACAGATCTCCTGTCTTCTGCCTTCTCCATTATATGTAGCCATGTTCCTAGTGCCCTGCACTTCTCTACCCGAGTCAATACTTCTGTCTTTCTCCCCATCCTGATTTATTCATAGCATTCTTGATAAATTTTGCAAGCTTTTTGCCAAACATTTCCTCCCCGCCCCCTACCCATGTGAAATGCAGGTCAGGCTTGCCTAAACATCCTGTCAGGTTCCAAGTAATGCATCCATCACAAATTGAACTCCGAGGCATTCCATTTTCTCAAAGTACAAATTTATTTAGATACACCATATTGGCACTAACTGGTGAAAAGCTAGTACTGCAGTTCCCGGGCTTTTCACCCCAATATAAGTTTCAGATTCTCAAGTTTCCAAAACAAACTGTCACATTGTCCAACCAAGATGGGAGCTGGTTGCTTGGTGACTTCTCTCCTCCTCCGGTCACTCAGCCGTTGGAATGTGTGGGACTCATCGGCTATCTATGATGTTATGACTGAGAGCTCTATCCTCCTTCAGCTCTAAACTGTGTCAAACTGAATTCATATTAGAATACCCAAAGATACAAACAATCCCACACCCAAATCAAATTCAGGCTTGCATAAACATCCTTTATTTTGGTCTAGGAATTTATTGACAGCAATACCTTAGCCATTTCTTCAGTCCCAGCATACTTGTCACTTATCCATCAATGAGGAGGATAAATGAAGAACCTATTGGTGATTTCAGCTATTTCATCTCCCTACCGGGGCTTTTTGGTTGCTTGTAACCCCCTGAAGTATTTATCCTTTTGTGGCAATTTCATTTCTCCCTGTATCTATGTACATATCTATGTAGGAATGCACAGGAATCATTCTGCTTGATCAATCTTGGTCTCTCGACCAAATCCTAGATTCATCTTCAGGAGGATGGCACACTTTTTAAGATATGCTTGTTTGGTTACACAGATGCAATTCTCCCTCACAGTAATGAACCTTTTATCTCCATCACTGTTTGCTTTTCTACTCAATGGATAACTTTCATCTCTGTGGAGTTAAGGATCTTTTCCTCCATTCTGAAGATGGTGGGATGACAAAACTATCTCAAATGATTGAGAGTCATTTTCCATGTCCAGAGTGTCAAATCAATTGATGAACTCCAGTAGCACAGGGCCTATTTTCTTTATACACACTTTCTTGCCATGTAGCTCAAGAAAGAATGATTAAGCCCGTGCTTCCCAAACTTTTGCTTTCATTACCCAAAACCAAAATGTAGGTAAAACACTTTAAATAAATTTAAATATAAATTTAAATATCCCTGATAAATATCCCTGATATTTAAATATAAATTTAAATATCCCTGTTGTGATTGGGTAAGGGGTTTGTGTGCTGTTAACCAAAGAAAAACCACTTTTATCCAGTATGGGGTAATTTATCCAGGTTTGGGAACCACAGATTAAATCAAGATGTAGTCCAAGACAATGGAATTGACCAATTATAATCTAAAGCTGCCTGGTGCTCCCTATACACACACGGTGTGCCTTCTTCCTCTTTGGGATCTTTTTCCTCTCTCTTCTACTTCTGGACAATTTTGAATGTCTTGCTTTCCTTGGAGATCTCATTTTGAGGCCTTTCATAGAAAGCTTACCATGCAATGTGTCTCTGATGGGTCTTGAAGAAAAATGGCTGTTCTCCAGTCCTTTCTTCTTACCAAGGAAAGAAACTTGCGTATGCAGCAGATATAATTAATATATTCTTCTGGTTAGAAGACAAACATAGTACACATTGGGCAGGTCATCACTGCTGCTGCCTTGGTGGGTAAGTTTTCAGGAGGATGAGTACACATCATTGTTCCTTCCCTGTTGAAATCTGTTTAAAAAACTCTTCCGTTCCTTTGTGCTGTCCTGGGTTGCTCATTGTGGTTGTGATCTCCTAAATGCCTTTCCTCCTTTTGAAGTATGCTGACTGAAATTCATTTGTGACATACAGGTACTGCTCAATTTACAATCACACTGGAACCTGGAGTTTCGGTTGTAGGTGATTGCACTCACAAGTGCTACTCTCCACATAAGTGCTACTCTCCAATTTTACAGCTGTTATAACTGTTTTACAACAATTGTAAAACAACTCACTATGGCCATTAAGGAAATCATGTGGACATTAAGCAAACCATATGGTTGTTAAGCAAATCCAATATATCCAATGGGTGGGGTTTTTTTGCTGCTTTCTGCCACAAAATGTCAAAAAATGTCACAAATCATGTTCACATGACCACAGGATGCTGCAACTGGTTGTAAATGTGAGTCAGTTGGCAAGTCCCCAAAAAATACAACAATGTGGTATGTATGAGTGTGGCTGTTGTAAATTGAAGGACGGGTCATAAGTAGTTTTCTGAACTATCATATATAATTATATGATAATTATATATATATATATATAATTGGATACTTACTAACAGCCCCATATATCTGATATATTTTAGCATTGGGTAATCACCATTATGTATAATTATGAGCCAATTTGATAACCTGGAAAGTCTTAAAAATCTGAAGGACAAGTTGTGAGTAACATCTTAATATTTGTTCTCTTAACATTGACACTTGGATACATGAATATTCTTAGAAGGAAGCCTTTCATTTACTCTGTAAAATGTATTGTATCAAACTGGCTTCAATGAATCATGAAACTAAACAATGCAAACTGTTTATGCTGTTGCGCAGGTCCTGTTTGATCAGAATCCCCTTGGATACATCATTTTAATGAGTGTATGTTCAAGGAACCAAATCTCTTTATTAGCGAGTTAGGGCACATGTTGAAAAACTGCTGCTTGGCAACATGATTCCTGAGCACCTCATGGGAATTTTATGTTCCAATTACTGCTGCAGATGGAAGAGTTTGGACATTTCGTAATGGCTGTTTTGATGTTTCATATAGGCGCCAGAAATAGCCAACTACAATCTTCTTTGTGAAAGTCTTCTAGTTTTCTGTGGAAGATTATATCTTTAAGGCTTTCCATGGCAGAAAAAAGGTGAAAAGAAAGGGGAATGTGGCAAAAATAAAAGTATGAATGAGATAATGGAGA
The DNA here is from genome assembly GCA_003457575.1 of Thermophis baileyi. Lineage (NCBI taxonomy): Eukaryota > Metazoa > Chordata > Lepidosauria > Squamata > Dipsadidae > Thermophis > Thermophis baileyi. The sequence continues at coordinate 2,583,117 of QLTV01002691.1, forward strand.
TAGTAAAGCTGAAAACCAGGTCTTATAAGCAATGATTTTTTTAAAAAATGTGCATATTTAGCTTTTAGGAAAGGATGTTAAGGGGAGAAACAATAGTGGTCACCAAATGCTTCCAAAATAAGGCAAAAAAATAACTGAACATTAGAAGGATCAGCCAATTAACCATGAGAGGTATTTAAACCATGGCTGGATGATCCTTTATCACAGGGGTGTCAAACTCACGTCGTCACGTGATGTATTGGGACTTTTTTCCCTTCGCTAAACCGGCATGGGTGTGGCCAGAGGGTGACGCATCCGGCCCACGGGCTGGGAGTTTGACAGCCCTGCTTTATCATCACTACTGCATAGAACAGAAGTTGATCTCCATCCATAGTCTGTCTTCATGATTCTGTATTTATTGTTATATAGTTTTGTTGACATGGAATATTTTGTAGAGGCTAGATGCACATGCAATCCTTCTAGCTTGTGTTGAAGTTCAGCTCATAATTGTTTGTCCTTTCTGTTGAAAGTCTTTATCTGAGTAAATAAATAAGCAAGACAGGTAAGGAGCTGAGATGCAGCCTGTTTTAGATCTCCACTTTTTCTAAAGAATGTAATATGCATCACAAAGGTGATTTTGATTTCAGCACTATGGTCAGGTAGTGATAGTCAAAAGCACCATGTATAGTTTTAGTGGATGTGCTAACTATGTCTTTTCTTAGGAGAAAAGAACCCTCCATATCTGAAACACCTATACAATATAGACAAATACATTGCATAATTGAGCATTTCTTGAAGGCTGTCTGGAAATTACGGAATACATGTGGGTGTGTTTGTGTGTGAGTGTGCATACATGCACTCATAAGTGCATGCTGGGGTCTATCACATTAGACAGTATTAGAGGTACAGAACATGCAGAGAGCCCTCTGAGACATTCCAGCACATAGTGGCAGGATGTAAGATGCAAGCAGGAATAGCATACACTGAATGGCACATCCAAACAGCTGGCATGCCTACAGGAACATCTGTACAGTGTGTAGGTTAGATCCTTCCAAGTCCAGATGGGAGATTCCACAGTAAGTTACAGAGAATTATTGGGCTAAGATTCTGTGGGACTTCCAGATTCAGATGGACAGGCAGGTACTGGCCAATCAACCAGATGCCTTGGTAGTAGATAAGAACCAGAAGACAGCAGTGATGATAGATTTACGGGTGCCAAGTGACAGCAACATCAGGAAGAAGGAGTATGAAAAGCTGGAGAAATTCGAGGGCCTGAAGAAAGAACGAGAGAGGATATGGAAAGTAAAGACAAAAGTGGTCCCGATGGTGGTAGGAGCATTTGAGACTGTGACTCCTAACCTGGGAGAGTGGCTCTAACAGATACCAGGAACAACGTGGGAATTTCTCCAGAACAGCGCAGTGCTAGAAACAGTTAAGATCCTGCACAGAATTCTCAAATTTCCAAGCCTCTGGTGGAGGACTCGAGATTGAAAAAGACACATACTACCCATAGAGCGAGAATGTTTAATGTTGTTATAATGAGAAATAATACAAACTGAAGAAGAATTAGGTAAGAGAAAAAAGGAAGAAAATTTTAAAAAGCTAAAAGTGCAAAAAGAAAAAAAGTTAAAGAACCAAAAAGGGAAAGAAATAGAGAAAACAATATTAAAAAATATAAAGTGGCTTCTGATCTTCTTTACAATAGTTATAAGTACAATAATATTTTAATCTCTCTGTCTAAGGTTCCATCATACCTTGTATTTCTAATCCAATTTAATCATCAAAACTAGATCACAAATTCATTTTTTTCTTTTTTGTGTGTGTGTAAACAGTCCATTAGGCATTTCCAGTCACTGATAAATGTAAATATTGTCTTTCCAGTAATCAAAGTAGTTAATTTATCCATTTCAGCAAAATCTGCCAGCTTCACCACCCATTTCTCCATAGTGGGCAATTTCAAATATATCCACCTCTCTGCATACAGTAATTTTGTTGCTGTGATCATGTATTGAAATAAACTTCTATGGCTTTTTTTGCAACTGTTTATCCATTAATCTTAAAAGGAAAAGTTTTGCCTTCAATTGCATATTACTCTGAAAATCGTCTGTATCAAAGTATTATTTGGATACATTTTTAAAGCTTTTTTACATTTTTACCAAGCATGATAAAATGTTCCTTCATGATTTCTACATTTCTAACATATATTTGAAGTGCCTTTATATGATCTTCATAATTTCTCTGGTGTCATACCAATGGTACATCATTTTATAAAAATCCTCTTTAAGATTATAACAATGTACATTTCAATCTTTTCAACTACATATTTTCTCATTGTCCCATCTGCATATTATAATCAAAGTTTTAGTATACTGAAACTATCATGAATTGTTTGACCTCTTCTTCTGTTTCAAATTTAGTAAAGGCTTATACATTTTAGCAATTACATGTTTCAACATTGTATATACTGTAGTTCTGTTTCAAATTCTGTCTTAGATTGTTCAATACCATGAATTCTTTTATCTACTTTGAAACTTTCTGATTACTGTAAGACCATTGACAATTATGTCCCTCTGCCATGCTTCCTATTTGTTTCTGAAAACAATTCAAAACAATGTCTGACAAAAAAAAAAAAATCCCAAATGGCTTCAAAGCATTTGAAAGGTCAATGTATGCCAGAAGTTGTCAGAAGTCTGTGTTTATTGTGTATGTAGAGTTACCACAGTTCTGTAATTTCCTTTCTTAACATTTTCTGACAGAGTCATAATATAAGTCAGTCAAGAAATTCAATCCAGTTATATAATTCAGAATTTGGTTTTATTCTATAAAAGCGAATGTTCCATTTTTGGACAAAGGTAGTGAAATTAATGTCTTCTATATATAAACCTCTTTTGTTATATTACCATTAGAATCATGCTCACTTGTCAAGGTTCTTTTGCCTTCAAAATTTAATTTTCTAGTTTCCTACAAATGCCTGTATTTGGGGCTGTGGTTATTAGAATTCTCTGCAAATGGAGACAAAACCATTATCGTTGACATTACTAATTTATCCTTTTAATTAAAATTATAACTTGTTTTATTATCCCAAGATTTTTTGGGGGGGAGCTTGTTTTTTGTTCTCTTTACTATTTTAAACATGAGTTCCAGTGTTAGTTTTATTTTTGCTATAGTTGCTGTCAGCTGCCTTGAATACTTGGAAGTATTTTCAGGTGAAAGATACACGTATTTAAAATTTAAGACAGAGAAAGCAAAATAAATTTTGATCCAGAAGTCTTGACATCTGGTTAACTGCAGGAAATAAATGCTTTCAACAAATAGTTAAGCACCTTTACAAAAGTTGAACTATTGTTCTTTAGTTTCCAGATAAGTTGGGGAAATGGGTAGGAATGTGATGTAGCAAAAGGTTTTATGCCTAATCATTTATTTTGAAAGATGTTTTAATCTCTCCTTCCCAATTCTCTGCACCCTTTGTGGGACAGTAGCAGAACTATAACAATTTTCAGTTACTGTTAGTAGTGAAATATATGCTTTAAAAGAGGAGTCTTGTTCTTGAAATCCTTAGCATGCTCTGATAATGATCACAGTATGGTGAATATGAAGTTGTAGCTACTATTGGTCTGCTGATGTCATATAGCATGGGTGTCAAACTCGCCGCATCACATTGCCATCACGTGACATTTCGTGACGTTTTTCCCATTTGCGGAGTTAGGGTAGGTGTGGCCTGCACGTGACGCATCTGGCCCACGAGCCGCCAGTTTGACATCCCTGTCATATAGCATGTTCCTTTATTATTGCTTAATTGTTGACCAGTTGTTTTACTTCTATCAAATTGACTCTACATTCTACTAGATCTTCTTCCACATGCTTCAAGTTGATTGCTGTACTTTCCAACATGGGGCATGATTCCCAGAGTAGTTAATGAGGATGGGCTTGGGACCATATATGGCAGATGTGTCCAAAGCATCACATAGTTTATAGTTCTGAATTTCATCAGCTGTTATAGATGGGTTGAAGCTTCACTCTTTAATTGTTCCATTTTGTATACTACCATAGATTGAAAATCCTAGTATTTTGCATAGGCAGATTCTTTATCAAATAACAGCATTGGTAGCATTAATTAAATTAATTAAAGCCCACTGTAACAACATTGCCAAAAAGGCATTAAGAGTTGTAAACCTAATCTTGCATAGCTTCTTCTCCAGTAATATTACACCAGAGCATACAAAACATTTGCTAGACCAATTCTCAAATACAGCTCATCTGTCTGGAACCCGCACTGCATATCGGACATTAATACAATTGAACGTGTCCAGAGATATTTCACAAGAAGAGTCCTACACTCCTCTGCTCGCAACAGAATACCTTATACCACCAGACTTGAAATATTGGGCTTAGACAACTTAGAACTACGTCGCCTTAGAACCGATCTAAATGTAGATCATAAAATTATCTGCCACAAAGTCCTACCTGTCAATGACTACTTCAGCTTCAACCACAACAATACATGAGCACACAATAGATACAAACTCAAAGTGAACCGCTCCAAACTCAATTGCAGAAAATACGACTTCATCAACAGAGTGGTTAATGTCTGGAAC
>QLTV01002691.1:2620232-2643034 GCA_003457575.1 Thermophis baileyi
TTATTATTATTATTATTATTATTATTATTATTATTATTATTATTTAGGAAGTTATTCTTGGCATCAAAGCAACTCCCATAATATTATTAGTTATTCTTCCAAAGAAAGAATTACAAACTTTTCCAAAATAAATTATTTAAAATCCTTGCAGTCGTTATCATATACAGTATTAGTAAACTTTGAAGGAAAATATTGTTAGTGATATTTCATACAAATATCTCAGGTTGAGCTATAGAATGACAAACTTCAAATCTGTTCTTTTGTACTATAAATAATTTCCCAGTATTCGGGGCTTTACAACATTGGTACCACATGAAGAACTGTTAGATTTCTTTTCAATCCATTCTGATTTTCTTTTAGCTACATGAGTACAAGTCTTCAACCCATCGTATTTTTCGACTGAACAATATTGCAAAAGCCCTTAAGTTTTTGGAGGATAGCAATGTAAGTAATTTGTGTGATTGTGATTCATTCTGTTAACAAAAATTATGCTAATTAATTTGTGCTAAATAATTATATCTTAATGCCAGATCTGCATACAATAGGCATTAAAATCTATTTGGTTGCAAAGAACAGACATTAAAATCTACTTTGGTTGCAAAGAATAGATATTAAAATCTACTTTAGATTCATTCTAAAATGTTGTAAAGGCTTCAGTTGGATTAAATGATTAGAAGAATGCAAAAAATGCTTTTAATTGGCAGGCTCTGAACAATTGAAATTGCTTTGATTGAACTCTTTGATTTTTAAAACTATTTTCAGGTTTTTAAGGAGTATACTTTTCTATTAAAGAATAGCCAGAGTTCTAAAATAGTCCAGTAGCTGAAAATCTGAAACGGCTTTCTTCCATATGTATTGAATTTCCATTCCCATAATCTCCAGCCAATGTTTGGTCACTGCTACTTGAACAGTGCCAAAGCTGAAGTTCAAAAATTATTGGAGGATATTAAATTGGAGAAGGTCTTCAGAATATTATGACCTCTTAATTTCCAAGGCTGAAATCTAAAAAATGTGGCTTGGGAACCGGTGATTCACAATTTAGAGAAAAGCTATTCTACAGGAAATAATGTGTAGACTCTATGCATGCAATATAAAATAACAGTACTCTTCATAAAACAAAAACTTATCTTCAGAATATAAAAACAATACTCTTTCTTAAGTTTAATTTTTTTTTAAAGTTCACATCTTCAAGTAGTCCTTGACTTACAACCATAATTGAACCCGGAATTACAGTTGCAAGTCATTGCAGTTGTAAATTGAGACATCACATGACTGGATTTGAAGTTATGACCATTTTGTATGATGGTTGCTAAGCGACCATGACAGACATTAAGTGAATGCATAATACTTAAGGGAATCCATTTCCTCCAATGGCCATTTTTTGCCAGAAATCAGAAGTAAATACCAAAAAGTGGCAAAAATCATGTAATCACATGGTGCAGTAAACAGCTATAGAGGTGAGCTGGATGCCAAGCACCTAAATGCAATCATGTGAGCACAAGGTGGGGGTACAGCTATCTTATCTCCAAAAACAGGCCGTAAATAGCTTTGGGGAGGTCCATTGTAACTTTAGTTGTTAAGCAATCAGTTGTAAGTCAAGGACTACCTGTACCTATTTTGACTCAACAGAATAATAGTTTGGACACTCTGCATTTTGCCGAGCAGCATTAGACAGGTAGCCATTGATTAAAAAGAAAGAAAGAAAGAAAAAAAGAACAGAGTACATCGTGTGTACTCCAAGTGTTTGTACATCATGCTGTATCAAAAACAAATGTACCACATTGTATCATTTAGCTGTCTCTCCTTTCAAAGGTGCTACTACTGCTATTCTTTCTCCTTCTTAATTATTGCTTTATTCGTTAGCTATTTGCAGAGCTGATAACAACCTTTTTGTACACACAGATGGCAATTTTCTTCCTAACTACTAGGTACCTCTCTACTATCAAATGTAAAAAATAAGCTATATGCCCTTTAAAACCACCCAGAAGTTATAACTTGTGCAGAACTGGACACCCCTCGGTTTGCCATGTGACATCATTGCTATGTGAGCTGCATTGGCTCCCAGTTTTTCGTGCAATTCAAGGTGTTAGTTATCAATTAAACCCCTATATGGCACAGGGCCAGGTTATTTATGGGTCTACCTCTCCCTGAAGGTATTTGTCCAGATCAGAACCAGGGAACACATTCCAGATCCCTTCCCTTAAATGTAGCCATCAAGTGGGACTTAGCAAGCATGCCTTTTCCATAGCAGCCTTGCCTTGTGGAATACCCATCCCCTTGAGATCCAACAGACACCCTCCCACACACTCTCTCTTAACCATCTGGTTAGCTATAAACAACTGACGTTTCCTCGGGTGTTGTGATGGTACAGTTGGCGCCCAGAGATTGCATAGATGAATAGATGCAGATAATGGATTAATTCCCTGTTTTTTCTTGACTTTTCTTCCATTGTTTGTGATTTTATTATTGTTGCTAGCCATCCAGTATTGTATTCCACAACCTGGGCAGCCACATATTTTTTTAAAAAAATAAATAAATCCTTCAAGTGTATAATTACCTATATTATGGATTCTGGAAGGAGGTCTTTGCCAGTCTTGGACAAAATGAACTTCATCTCAGATAGGAAAAAAATGGATGAAGGTGTGGCACTAACAAGTAAAATTACAAAATGAAGCTTCAGTAGTGCGGGGAGTCATTGTCTTCCTGAATTATTTTTCTTATGCCATTGAATTCTGCATGTGCTGTTACATCATACTTCACTTACACATACTTATCTGGTTGCTAAGGGGTTTAATATGTCATAGTAAGGTGCTTCAACTTCAGTATGTAAGGTGAAGCTGCTCTTAGGCATAGTGAACTTTTTAAAGGACAGATGGAGTGATTTGATCTGTGTGTCCAGCCCTTCCTGAGGGTGCCTATAATACTTGTAAGTGACTGATAAGGGGAGGATTTTGCAGAGTAAAAATTAGGATAATAGAATCAGAGTATGTCCTAATCTAAGGGGAGTTCTTGAATCTGCAAGAGCTGAATACAGTGGTCATACACAGGAAACTTCTCCCAGCAAGAAGTTCTCCATTCCCTAATTGTTTTTTGTTTTAATCTTCAAGTTATCCTCATGACTTCATGGATATAGCTTAGCTCCTTACTGCTTAGGCAACTTTTAATTCCATCATAATTTCTGTGCTTCCAACATAGGCATAATAAGGATTCAATTCTGATTGCAATGAAAGCCAAAAAGCTAAAAACAAAACAAAACAAAACAAAGGACTATGCAACTTGCAAATTTTAATAGACATTCTTCATTGTGGACCCATACTTAACCTCAATTTGACACAGATTTTTGTGAATGAATTCTAAATACTGTATGTTCCTCAATCCTTCAGCTATGACAGATGCTAAGGCTTCAGAAATAGAAAGTTAGCAAAACTAATGGAAGTATCAGAGTCTGTTTGACTTCTTAAAGTGTCAGTTGTCCGTAGGCTTTTCCTAAAGTAACAGTTCTGCTTGTGAGAATATATAGTATATCCAACTCTATCTTAGTGAACTAAGAACTGAATGCTCCTTGTCACTGGTTGTGTTTTTCTATTTTTGGAAACCATATTTCGTGGGATTGTTGTATTTTGCATTTTGTGTGAACTTAGAAATTGATAAATTAGTCCTTGATTTCTCAGTTTGATGCCCATGGATGACAATGTGCCTGCCAACGTCTTCCTTAGTGTTTGATAAGTTCTCTACTTCAGCACCCCCCCTAAACTTTTTGGCAGCAGGTTTTTGTGAAAGACAATTCTTCCATGGATTGGGGGAGGGGGAAGGGGATGGTTTCAGCTTTGCTTGCTTGCTCACCTCCAGCTGTGCAGCCCGGTTCCGGTCCGTGGCCTGGGGGTTGAGGGCCCCTGCCCTACTTCATACTTGGTTAAGATTCAGGGTTTTTAAAAATAAATACATGGGAAGCTTGTATGTTATGAAGCAAAGCATCAGGATTAAACGTCAATTAGAATGTGTTTAGGCCCGCAGAGAGCAAGGAAAAGGGGAAAATGATAGGAAACTACCGACTAGTGCTTTTTTCCTTTTGAAATTTGGTCATCGGGTCATGGGGTGGGGAGAGACAATGGTAAGCTGAAGTGGTACAGAGGGTGGTGAGGAACAACTTAACCTGTTTGCTTTCTGATAAACTGGTGGGTGTTGTAAGTGATTATATTTGCTGTGGCAGCCATTCCGTGACAATGCCCACGTTATGCTCTTGAAGTTATAAATTTGCCCACTAGCCCCAAAACATGAATTCATTTAATTGTGCTACTTTACTAACAATGGTTATACAACCTACAGCTCAGCACAATGAGTGAAGTCAGCCAGTGTCAAACAAGATGTATTTCAGACTTTGCTTCATATGGCATCACTCCTAGTGAATATCTGAGTTCATCTGGGCTCATTTTAAACAAAAATATCACCAGCTTAAATATTTAACATGTAATCACATCTCTGATCTCACCCTAGGGCACCCTTCTGCAGCCTGGTGTACTCCACATAAGTTGGTTTGCAGTTCCCACAATCATGATGTTTACTGGAGCTGATGTGATCCAGGTTGAATGAGAAAGGATAGTAGTGATGTCTTAAGATTGTACTTTCTTCTTCTACTCCTCAGGAGGCAATACAGTATATTTGAATTCTTTAAGAGAAAGGCAGATAGGAAAACATTTTCAAATTCCCTTGGCAGTAAGGAAAGTTAAAATATTAGTTTAAATATTAAGCCACAAGAGATTCAAAGGGACTATCATGGTGTGCAGCTATGCAGAAACTGAAAGGGTCATGGGAGAGTTCCAGTACTCTTACTATTATTTAAGAAATACTGGAGGCATCATATTGGAATTTAACCTTGTCACTGGGAGTAGCAGAAATTCCCTTGTTTCCGTTTTTGCCTGCAGGGAGTGTTATTGGGAATAAGTAAAACATGTTGTCTTGTGAAATATGCTTCAGTATGAGAACCCTGAATCCCAACCCTGAAATCTTACCTTTGAGTAAATTGATCACACCAAAGCAGTGACTGTTTTAAAAGCCATGAAGTAAAAATGAATGGAGAAAGCTGATGCCTCCAAGATAGCTGAGTGGGTTTTGAAGCCCCCATTTGCATTAGAAACATGTTATGTTCACATTTCCAAACACCCACAAGCTCATATGGCTCTGACATTTATAATGATCCCTGTTCTATTCATGCAGTTTGCCGGAACAAATTTATCAGAGTAACCTAATAAATGTAACTTGAATAGAATAATGCATTTTTGAAGCCTTATATAATCATAAAATGGCCAGAAATGGAGATACACAACATAAACTTAATTGCTTCGGCTTAAAAAATGCAGATCTGTAACTGAAAGGCAAAGGAATAATTGTGGTAATGCACGACAAAGACATATTTTAATGCATCCTTTTGAACCCACTAGTGATGTATTTTGATATGTTGTTCTCTAGTGTTTTCTGCATCATTGGCTGCAGTAGGTAATGGTGAGTTGGGAGGGAGTCACAAGACAATAGTGTATACTTTGGCATCCATTCAGTTTGACCAATATGGAGCAGGCTTCTGTCCAAATTCAACATCAGAAGATGTTTATCTTATTTGTGCTTGAAATAACGAATGTAGCTGCTACTATACATTTTAATCATAGAATTTGTGTCAAAAGGGACAGGGAGTGAGGTTTTAAACACCATGGGCATGTGCTGTTTTCATGAATTAAGATTGAAACTGACCTATATATACATATAGAGTATATTCAGGAAAAAAGTGAAAACATTGAAGCATGAGATATTTAATGAAACCAATGAATTTGACAGGCTTCTAACCAGTGGAAAATTGTCCAATAAATTGGCAAGCAGGTTATTGGTTTTTTTAAATAATTATTTTATTAAAGATTATAATTACAACAGTAAAAACTAATACAAGCTAAAATAAAATAGATGGGTAAAAAGAAAGTAGAAAGTGCAGAAAAGAAATAAGAAAGGAAAAAGAAATAGAAATAGAAAATAAGTAAAGAAAATAAATAAATAAAGAAGTTACTTCCTACCTTCATCACAAATATTAACAATTTTAATAACTTAACACCTTTTCTTAAATACCCCATCTCTTATTTATAAACAAATACATAAAACATCATTTCAATATTAGTATCATCAAAAGGCCATTAAGTGTTTTCAGAGATAACAACATATCTATTTTAACCTTGATCAAATAAACCAATTTAAATTCCTTCCTTTCCATTAATTTTAATTTTTAGTCCATTTAAATAATTTTTGTAAAACTTGATTTCTTTTCATTTTTTCTCTATTCCTTCTCACAAGATTCTTCAAAACTTTAACAAGCTTCTTTTGTAAATCCAATATAGGAAAATTATCCAAGTCACTCTCTTACGTTTATTGTTTGTATATCCATTTTAAGTATTAAAACATCAACTGTTTCTTTTGTATGTCCAGTGTAGCAACTTTTTCCAGGTAATTCTTGTAGCCTGTAATTTATAAATCCACATTCAACTCAGACTCAGTCTTCCCAAGTAGAACTTGTTCCTCTTCCATAACATCTTTTAGACACAATTTCTCCATAGAGGCAGATGTCTCTGTTGACACTGCTAAAATTAACTTCTGATCCCATTGTTCAAAAATATCATTCAATATGTCCAATGTTGGAGTATTTTGCTTCATTCTGTAATTGTAAGTTGAGTTTATGTGCTCGTCTCCTTTAATTGTAATCTTTAGTTTCCTCTAGCTTCCTCTAGTGTCCAATTTTAAAAAACTTTTTTTAAAAAAAAAAACCCCAAAAGTCCACCAGAAGGAGTTTTTTTATAAATTCCAAAATCTTATATGGATCCTTGGCCCATTTATAATTTTATAAAATCAAACTTTTAATCACTATTGTTTTTTTGCTGTTTATTAAAAAAATTAAGTTATTAGTTTTAATTTTATTGAGCCTGTTATTTGTATTCCTATAACTGTCTGGTTTGGTACAGCAACCAAACTGGACAGGTACAAACTTCAACAGATAATCAAGACTGCAGAAAGAATAATTGCAACCAGCCTGCCTTCCATAGAAATCCTGCATATTGCACAGATCAGGAGGAGGGCTGAGACCTGTAGACTGCAGACTGCTCACATCCTGGACATAAACTGTTTCAACTCCTTACCTCGGGACAGTACTACAGGGCATTGCATGGCAAAACAACTAGACACAGGGACAGTTTTTTGAACTGAATTGAATACTTTATTTGGCCAAGTGTGATTAGACACACAAGGCATTTGACATTGGTACAGAAGCTCTCAGTGTATATGCAAAGCAACAGAATAATAATACTCATAATATCAATAAAAGGGAGACTAAAGGATATAATGAAATTTTAGATAATCAAGGGAAACTCAAAAACAATCAGGAGTTAAAGGAACACGGAATATGTATTGATTGGTGGCCATACCTACAGTTACAATCTAGATACAAAAAGGACGCAGAGGAATATGGATTCGATATCGAACCACAACAATTAGATAAACTATTGGTAGGCCCAGATAAATATATAATTATTTACTAAAATTTGATAGGGCGGAGGTGGTTGTAAAGGAACCCATGATTGCCTGGGCCAAAAACTTCGGACACAACATAGAATTAGAAGATTGGGAAAAAATTTGGAATAAAAATTATATAATAACCAAATCCGTGGCCTATAAGGAAAACCAATATAAGATGTTTTGATTGTTGGCATTTGGCACCAGCAAGGCTGGCCAAGATGTACCCAAATTTAAATCCAAAATGTTGGAAATGCAAACAGGGACAAGGTACCTTCTTTCACTTATGGTCATGCCCCGAAGCGAAAAGATATTGGACGAATATACAGAAATGGTTGCAGGATTTAACTAAGTGTCAAATAGAACTTAAACCAGAACTGTTTCTCCTGGGGATATTTAGGGCGAAATATATTAGAAAGATAAAGTATTTGATGTTACACATATTAACGGCGGCAAGGATTGCCTTTGCGCAGTATTGGAAGAAAGATAGTATACCGCCAGAGGGATTAGTAATTCAAAAAATATTTGCTTGCGCGGAAATGGATAAACTCACATTAGAGTTAAAGGGAAAGGAAGACTCGGAATATTATGCGGTATGGGAGAAATGGTATGAATGCATAGATAATAGAAATAAGAAATGGAAATGTACATAAAGTAGTAGAACGTTTGGAAATAGAATGTATAGAATGTATTGAATATTGATTCTAGTTGTATGAATAATGTCACAGATCTGTTAAATATGTATCGGAGATATGTAAAGAGAAAAACTGCAATAAAAATAAAAAAAATTTAAAAAGGGAGACTAAAGATGATCACAAGAAGGATAAATAATACTACAGCCATACTACATGGTAAATACACATAGATATTAAACAGCACTGTGAGAATTAGGTGTCCAGCAAAGTGATGGCACAGGGGGAAAAACTCTCCCTGTGTCTAGTTGTGTTGAGTTTTTCCCTCGTGGGAAGGGCCAATCCCAAAATGAAGGAAAAACAATCAAGTACAGATAGTCCTTGACTTATAACTGTTTGTTTAGCAACTGGTGGAACCATGGTGGCACAGTGGTTAGAATGCAGTATTGCAGGCTAATTCAGCTCACTGCCAGGAGTTCAACCTCACCAGCTCAAGGTTGACTGAACCTTCCATCCTTCTGAGGTCAGAAAAATGAGGACCCAGGTTGTTGGGAGCAATATTCTGACTCTGTAAACCACTCAGAGAGGGCTGTAAAGCACTATGAAGCGGTATGGTAAGTCTAAGTGCTATTGCTATTGTTTGAAGTTACAACAGCATTGAAAAAACGTGATTTGCAACTAGTCTTCACACTTATAACTGTTGCAGCTTTCCTATGATCACATGACAAAAATTTGGGTGCTTGGCAACCATCATTTATTTACTCTGGTTGCAGCATCCCAGGATCATGGGATCACCACTGATGACCCTCCCAGCTGGTTTCTGACAAGCAAAGTCAATGGAAGAAGCCAAATTAGCTTAATGGCTGCATGATTCACTTAACAACTGCAGCAATTTTCTTAACAACTGTGACAAAAGGTAAAATCAGCTTTGCTGGCTGAGGAATTCTGGGAGCTGAAGTCCACAAGTCTTAAAGTTGCCAAGGTTGGAGACCCCTGATCTAGAGGCTGTATGGCTCTGTGTAGAAAATAAGGAAAATGACCCTAACAGAGTTATACAGGCTCCATTTCCAACATAAAAAGGGCTAAAACATTCTTAAGTCCAGAATGTCCAGACAATGTCTAGAAGCTGCTTAAACAGTCACCTCCTTAATTCACTGAATCATAAGGAGGAGAAGGTACAGCAAAATCAGACAAGATTCTGTTATTATAGCCAGTCTCAGTAAAAGTAGATGTAGATATCCTGGGGAATTGATTATGTGGTCTAGTTTACCTAGAGCAGGGGTGTCAAACTCGCGGCATCATGTTGTCGTTACATGATGTATTGCGACTTTTTCCCCCTTCGCTAAACCGGGGGTGGGCATGGTCAGCGCGTGACACATCTGGCTCATGGACCGCAAGTTTGACACCCCTGACCTAGAGAAATGATAGTCTGGATGGGAGAGGGCTTAAGCTGAATCCTACTAACACAGAACTGTTTGTCCATTGGGACTCTGTTCATTTCAACAATATCTCTGGACAGAACTGCATTTCACCTGAAGGATCAGTTTTGTGACTTATGCGTTCTTCTGGACTGATAGCTCCTGCTAGAAAAGCAGGTAGGAAGTGGCTAGAGAGAACCTTTTCCAGCTTCAGCTCATGCACCTGTTGCAACCCTACCTGGAGTGGTTCTTGCTACAGTAATTCATGTTCTCACCAAAACTTGCATGGGCTACTGTACATGCTCTATATGAGGCTGCCTTTAAAGATCACTTAGAAGCTGCAATTGGTTCAAAATGCAGCAGCCCATGTGCTGATCAGTGTTCAACAGAAGAGAACATATTACACTAGTGTTGTGGGCCTTGTATTCATTGCCCACAAGTTTCTGAGTGCTGTTTAAGGTGCTGATACTAACCTAGAAAGCCCTACATGGCTTGGTGTCTAGATACCTGCAGGACTGCATGTTCTGAAACAAATTGATTTGGGCAGTTCAATCAACCCATGAAAAACTATCAGTATTGCCCCACTTTAGGAAGGTACAGGAGGGCAAAGCTCAATGGCGCTGCTTTTCATTGATTGGGCTGGTTGTTTGGAAGGACCTCCGAATGAGCACCTAGTTAAGCTCCCACCTTGCATAACTTTTGGAAGCTACTAGAAAATAGAGCTCTGGATCTTGACACCATTTATATATTGTTTCTTAGATATTTATCTGTGCACTAGTGAGAACTCTTAGGGATTTTGCAATGTATAATAATACATCTATGATTATAACAAGTGTGATAGAGGTAAATTGTGGAGGTCAGCAAAAATAAAATGCACAATGGGCTGGTAGTGTGATGTTTAGCCTATAAAGAGTGACTGACCCACAAAAGCAGTTGTTAAATGCAGTATGAATAATACTAGTCTGGGTAAGACACAGGGGTGAAATTCAAAAATTTTCCCTACCGGTTCTGTGGGCGTGGCTTGGTGGGCGTGGCAGGGGAAGGATACTGCAAAATCTCCATTCCCTCCCCACTCTGGGGCCAGCCAGAGGTGGTATTTGTCGGTTCTCCGAACTACTCAAAATTTCCGCTACCAGTTCTCCAGAACCTGTCAGAACCTGCTGAATTTCACCCCTGGTAAGACATCTTCCTCTCCTTCTGCTCATGGGTTCCAGGGGTACTTGGGGATCTAAATGTCAGGCCCACATACAGCTTCATTTATTCAATATGGCCAAATTCCTTTATGTTGAAATAAAAATAGAAGGATCGTTTGTTGTCTTTGCTGCTGGCTGGTATAGAGGAATACCAAGATAACTTGAGGAAAGAATGCATGAATCATTAAATAAAGATCAACTTAGCCCTGGAAGGAAGAAGAGGTATGAAAGTAACTCAAGACAACCCTCATTTGATTCTGTTTGGTTTAAGAGGGGCAGAGTGTAACATTGACAAGCTTTTAAATAGTCTGTTCCCTGATCTGGCCTATCTCAAAATGGCTGACACCTGGTAAAACAAGGTAGCAAGAAGAGAAAGTGCCAGTCCTACAGGCAAGAAAATATGTGGGGCCATATTACTGTATATAGTAAACTAGCACAGCTTATATAGAAGTGTAGATAGAAACAGTAGTCAGTAGCTATTGCACTGTAAAAAAAAGCACAATGTGACCAAAAATTGCCTAGTCTTATTGAAAAATGTAGATGGTATATACATTCTCATTCGTACTTTCACAACTGAAAAACAATTATTTGACAAATGTATTTATTTGTATATATAACTTTGAAAAATGCAAATCATTTTTCTTTAGGTAAAGCTGGTTAGCATTGATGCATCTGAAATAGCAGATGGGAACTCCTCCATGGTACTGGGCCTGATATGGAACATAATCCTGTTTTTTCAGGTAAAAAAATCCAATGCTATAATTCATGTTTTTCGCTTTCAACAGAAAACAGATTGGTATGCAAAAAAGGATACAAATTAAATAGATGCTTGCTGTCACCTGTATCTTTTTGTCTAACAACATTGCAAAATTTGGACCATGGCAATGTCACCTGAGCCTTATTACCTCTTTCTTTTCTCCCTTCCTCTTCTTCCACCTCCTTCTCAGGACATTTCCTTTATCCTCACAAATGGTTTTCTTCATCTAGTTACTTATGTCCAGCCTGACTTAAATATTTCTGGCTTTCATCCAAATCTTAGATCAGTCTCCAGTCATTGCATTCTTCATTTTAATGCTGTGCATCTTGCCAATTATGTTTTAAACAGAGATGCAAAACTTGAGGCCCCAGCTAAGGTTGCAATTGAACCTCTCAATCCTCAGATGTAGATTCCAGAAACCCTTACAAAAAATTATCATTTTTATTTTGGTGGAGAGAATAGCAATAGCAATAGCACTTAGACTTATATACTGCTTTACAGTGCTTTACAGCCCTCTCTAAGCGGTTTACAGAGTTAGCATATTGCCCCCCAACAATCTGGGTCCTCATTTTACCCACCTCGGAAGGATGGAAGGCTGAGTCAACCTTGAGCCGGTGAGATTTGAACCGCCGAACTGCAGCTAGCAGTCAGCTGAAGTAGCCTGCAGTACTGCACTCTAACCACTGCGCCACCTCGGAAAAAATTAACATATGGGGACACTGCATAGTGTTTATGTTATTTAATTTTACTTACATTTACATTTATGTTAAATCAAATTTAAGTGTTATCCTTGGCCCTATCCACTTTTTATCCTGTCCTGAGGTAATTTTTGGAATATGATTCCCAACATGCCAGAAAAAGCCGAGTGCAGGACTCAGTCAAAAAATAAAGGTTTCACACTGCTTTTTTAAACAGTTGTAGATGTGCATTGTTTCACGGTACTAACACTGAAATTAAACCTTGAAATGTCACACAATGATTTACCCATGTAATCAATATGCTTCCAAATATTTAAAAACACCAGTCCGGAGCAGATCTAACTCATCCCCTATTTTATAGATTGAGAACCAGATTTTGGCCAACAATACTTCTCGTTCATTTCTACTCTCTATAAATGTTGCTGTTTTTCCCCACAAATGACCTTTAATGTGATTGAGACTTCTATTTATGCCACCTTGATAGATTGAAATTACTACCCGATTACTAGATGTGGAAATCAGGACTTGAAATTTTTTTTAGGAAGGAGAACAGCAGGTCCTTCAAACCTAATCAATACTCCCTGAGTTTTACCTAAGCAGATCATATGGCTCTTGAATAAATTTGGACCTTTTCCAGGAAGAGAGAATTGCCAGTTTTGAAGAAAATATTTAATTATAATAACCTATCTGTCTCAGTCAGAGGATTGGCAATCAGCATTAAATAGTTCATACAAATACCAGAAATATTTGAAGAATACCAATATGCAACCTTAATTAAAATGTTGAAGTCTGATTTATCTTGGACACATGCTTCTTAAAATTCTTCCTTTTTACAGACATTTTTATTAAAAAAATATTTAAATGCTGCATAACTATGTCATTCTGAATTCTGCATATATTAAAGTATATCTTTAGGAAAGTCTGGTTGGTACTAGAGATTGTATCTACAGATGGCTTTCAAGTAAACAGGGATTATTTCTGCTTACTCTAATTTGGGCAACTGAGTTATTCCAATTTGGGCAATTAAATTTTGCTCAATCCCAAACCCACAAAAGCCCCTTTACTTTCTGAAAAGACTTAGGGTTATTGTCTAGATGTTATTTATTTTGATCTACCATATTTTTTGGACTATAAGACGCACCGGTGTATAAGACGCACCAAGATTTTGAAGAGGTAAGTAAGAAAAAAAAGTTTTTGCCCTTCCCCAGCCCCCAGGAGCACTCTGCAGACCTCCCAAACCCTCTGCGCACCCGTTTTTGCACGGGGCGGGGCTTCGGGAGGCCAAAAATGGCTGTATTCGGTGTATAAGACACACCAACATTTCCACCCTCTTTTAGGGGGGGGAAGTGCATCTTATATTCCGAAAAATACGGTATTTAATTTGTATAGCTGCCCATCTCACATATATGGTTATGGGAGGGTCACACAGTTAAAAAAAATCCAAAACAAAACAGATATAAATAATCAAACAATAACAACAAAAACCCATTAAAACACATTACAACAATTAGACAATCATTGTGGGTTTAATGTAAGGGAGATTGGGAGATTTAGAAGTACTGATCTTCAGGGTATCAAATTAGCAAGTACTTCTCTGGAAACTCAACCCCAGTTTGCTAGATCATCTTTAATTTTAAGAAAGGCAATGAAATTTTCAATGACATTTCAGGATTACATCCTACATGAGAACTTGATAGCCAGCAGGAGAGCACATGAAATTTGTGCCCTCTTGCCACTAATATAATTTAAATAATTTACATCGCTCTCTATTGTAAGCATGTTTCTCCTCAATGGCCAATGAGCAACCACATTACTTTAAAATGGACAGTGTTCTGAAGGGGGAAAACCCCTATTGGTGACAAAGAGAGTTTGTTAAAATCACAAGCATTATTATTCTCATGAATCTGTTTTTTATTATTATTATTCTCATTATTATTCTCATGAATCTGTTTTAAAAAGTATTAAATTCAGCCTTCCTGATTTAAACTGATTATTTGCCTAAGCAAGATTGGTCAGATGATGATGATGCAATTGATTAGATTAGATTACAGATTAACAGAGTTGGAAGGGACCTTGTAGGTCATCTAGTCCAACCCCCTGCCCAACTGCTCAGCCAACTGGACCTGTTTTCCCCAACAATGGATGTTTGATAGCTTTGTCAAAACTTTATAGCTAGAAAATATATATACTCATTCAATTAAAAACCTCTAACTAGAATGCTTAAAATCTTTGTTTTCCCCTCAAAATGGCCAAATCAAAATAGATTTTCTTTGCTAGGGAAAGGAGAGGGGGAAAAAACTAGCAACATAATTTCCAAGCAAACACTTTCTGAGTACTGTATGTTTAGAATGGGCCAAACTTGATCAGATAATCATACAGTAGCTGTGTGAATGTGGTAAGAAGAAAAAATGTTATCATTTCCTTTCAATTATTTTGCCATTTACTACTTTCCTTCCAGCTGCCTCCATTTCAGCTGTTATTTCCTAAACATGATTATTCCTTTAAAGGTGAGCCAAATTTTCAAATGGCAAAATGGGAGCTAACAAGCCAGGAAACATGAGAAGACATTTCCCCGCCCCACCATCTGTTAAAAAGTAAATATGTCAGGCCTTTGAAAAGCAAGGAGTCTTCCATGCCTGGTGCTGAGTATCACTCATTAAAAGATCAGGTTGTTTATCCTGTTCTGCTGCAAAGTGACATTGGCATTGATTTTAGCATTGTCTTACTGCTATTATGGCATTCCAAAAATACCTTCATAAACTGTAACTAACACTGGACTCCAAACTGAGCCTGCTCCTTGCCACTTGTTATCTCTTCCAAACTCTGGAGTATTCCGCCCCCCTTTCTATCATTTGGTAACTTTCCACCAAAAAGGCAGTTTGCTGCATTCTAATAAATCATGTTATTGCCATATATAAGGCAGAGGTGGGTTCCTGCCGGTTCGGACCAGCTCTATAGAACCGGTAGTGGGAATTTCCCCCCGGTCGCCGAACCGGCAGCGATGGCCGGCTGGACACGCCCACGAACCGGCTCTCTCGGCGGCGCCATAGGTGCCGCCATCTTGTTTTTTGCTTCTGCACATGCGCAGAAGCTTGGTTTTTAGCACTGCGCATCCGCGTGCGCAAACCGTGCGGCGCGCACCCACGCGGCACGTGAGGAAGCGAACCGGCAGCAAGGTAAGTTAGAACCCACCTCTGATATAAGGTAATCCATATTTAGCAGAAATACCTTTCTTTAACATTATTTTTCCATGAATGCTTTGGAGGGGGGAGATGTGATGCCCTATTCTGGCAAAGGCTAGAAGGGTGTGGAGCAGAGTTCATGGGAACACAACTACAGGAAGGCAGAGAGTTACCGTAGTTTATACTGATTTCCCTGAAAATCCAATGTTCAGGGATATAGGATTCTCTGCCTGTAGCACTAAGGCCTGTAGCACTAAGAGGGAAATAACAGAAGCACTTTTCTCAAGCAGGCTTTTCGGCTGTAATACAATCCCTTCTCTGAAGAGAGAGAGATCTGTTTATGGAAAGGCGACTCTGTCCAATAGATAGATGAGTAGATTTATTACAGATTAATCATGATAATAAAAAGAAAAATTCAAAAGCTTACCTTTTCGGTAGTGAGCAAAAGCAGTTCACATATATTTAAATCTTTGCTGTGCAACTACATTATTAATGGCTAAGGCTCTTTACTTAGGAATAGTTGCACATTTTATTCATTTGTCCCCATTGTAATACCGTATATGCAAATTATTTATTTTAGTAACCTCTTAAAGCTGAGGAAATAATCCACAGAATAAATATGTTACTCTTAAAGTGAGCATGTTTGTGGATTGTTTACTTACAGCACCCATACCTGTAGTTTGGCCCAGATCTGGGCCATGTTACTGCAAAATATTGACTGTTGGAAGGTGGTGTGCATTTTATGATATATATTGGAATGCCAGTTTCCAGTGCTAGTGATGTAGGGCATGGACAGCTGTTTTCAGATGCATCAAATTGGCCTCAGCTGAACTCTGGGTCTTAGCACTGAAGTGGTGCCTGCAAGCAGTCTCTTGCCTAAAGCAATGAAAAGGGCTGATTGTCTGGGAAGCATGACTAGATGATAGATCTTTGTTTTGTATTTCTGACCTTAATAATTGCCTTTTTCATTACAGATAAAGGAACTTACAGGCAACCTCAATAGGAACTCCTCCTCATCTAGCCTGTCATCAGGGCCAAGTGGCCCTGATTCGGACACATCTCATCCCAGCACACCTAATGTTGAGAGAAACATGTCTGTTTCAGTGAAGGATCAGCGGAAAGCAATCAAGGCTCTTTTAACTTGGGTTCAAAGGAAAACTAGAAAGTACGTTGATTCCTCTCCTCACTTTTTAAAAACAAAAGTCAATTTCATTGCCTATTAGAAGGATGAAAAATGTCCTTTTTTGACCTGTTTAAAGCAATGTAAAGGGGATCTTGTGCAAGAACAGAATGTAACTGAGCCTGTTATCAAGCTGATCAGCTTTCCTGATGTTCCTGTTCTGTGATCTTTGTGTTGATAACACTGTTCTGAATTTCTCTGCAATTGATTTCTTTGTGCAAATCCCCATTACCATACAAAGATTATGGAAACCAGAGTAAATGTACCAGTTCTTTCTCTTAGTAGGTATTCTTGGAGAAAGTAGGGAGAATCATAATTTGTCAGAAAATTAAACAAACTCAGCTTTGTGATTCTACTCCTCCATTTCTATCCATTAATCTCAAAGAAGAAAGGGGGTATAGTAATCTGTTTGTCTGGAGGGAAGTTCCATTGTCCACAGATTAATTTTCATCTCTATATATGCAGCTTAGAGGCCGATCTTTTGTGCCTAGAATGGTCAGAGGTTTCAGTTAAAATGCTATTCTAAAATGCAAGCAGCTTCCATGCATCTTCCTTTCCATGTCTTCTTTGTTTAATGACTTCTTATAGAACAGTTGTGAAATGGGTCAGTGGAATGACACTGTTATGCACATCACATTTCTGTAAGAATATATTCTAAGTCAGAACTGTCTACCTAAGTTTTTTTTTTTGCTGGAAAATTTTTTTACAAAAAGCTTATGGCAATATTTTCAAATATTCATCTTGTGCAAATATAGACATTCACAGCTTAAATCATTTGAATAAACTCTGTTTACTTGCCCATTAGATTTCAGGAAGCAGTTTATAATTCCTCTAAATTATTACAGAGAGCAACTTGCCTGGAGTTCTTTCTGTATGGCGGCACCCCTAAATTTTAATCTCTGCTTTACAAATTTAGGTCTCTACCTAAATTTTAATCTCTGCTTTAAAAATTATAAGCACCATTACCCCCATATTCTTGGGATAAGGGAGAATTATCCTTTTCTCATTTTCCTGATCATGAAGACCCATTAGTCTATTTTGAAATCTCAGTGAATTATGACATTATTGGACATGTCTCAAGCCAAACAGGAAGCAAACTGGGCTACTCACTGATCAAGGGATAGTGTCACTGGGGACTTTCTATAATGTCCAATCTCAGCTTCCCTTTGCCGCTGTGGATAGTGTGGATAGCAGTGCTGTCAATTGATCATGGGATGGACTCAATTCACCTCCTAGATGGAGTCCAAGCTGCATTTTGTGATGCCCATAGAATCAAATACTACTCAGTTGGAAGGGACTTCTGTGGGGCTAATCATTTCAACCCCTAATTTCATGATAGTATTTAAATACTTCACGTCTCACAGGTAATAAACTGTGCTATCACCAAATGTGTTTGAGCATGGGCCTATTACATTCTTTGTTATAAACAGTTTTATGTCGATGGCATTTCCATGTATGTTAATTTATGATCATTATCTATCTGGACAATGGGCATTTGTTAAATAAATAATGTTTCTGGCTGATGTATATTTTTACATGCAAATGAAAAGCTAGTAAAGCTAGATAATATGTTTAAAACTGCCCTAAATTAATTCAGTTAAAATAGGAAGCACATTTAAGCTTTAAGGTACACTAAAGTTAACCAGCATCAAGCCATATGCATGAATATATTCTTATATTTTTTTCTTAAACATAAATACTGGCATGGAATAAATTTTGTTGAAAGATAACATTAAAATTAAAGAACGGTTTCTGGAATTGGGTATAATGAGAAGGACTAGGGATGACATTACAGCAGTGTTCCAATATCTCAGGAGCTGCCACAAAGAAGCTATTCTCCAAAGCCTCTGAGGGCAGGACAAGAAGCAATGGGTGGAAACTAATCAAGGAGAGAAGCAACCTAGAACTAAGGAGAAATTTCCTGACAGAACAATTAATCAGTGGAACAACTTGCCTTCAGAAGTTGTAAATGTTCCAATACTGGAAGTTTTTAAGAAGAGATTGGATAACCATTTGTCTGAAATGATATAGGGTTTCCTGCCTAAGCAGGGGGTTGGACTAGAAGACCTCAGAGGTCCCTTCCAACTCTTCCATTCCATTCCATTCCATTCCATAGAAATAAATATATGAAAAAACAAAACCTGGAAATTTAGTTGTCAGCTTATAATTGTGTGGTTCAATTTATAAAGCTGAGTTATTTTATTGCAACAATTTTTCATGTTCCAAAAGTTGTTAAACTTGTTGTGTTTTGTATCTGAATGTTCATAGTGCCTCTTTCTCTTTTAGATATGGTGTTGCAATTCAGGACTTTACCAGCAGTTGGAGAAGTGGCCTGGCCTTCTTAGCTGTAATCAAAGCAATAGATTCTAGCTTGGTAGATATGAAGCAAGCTTTAGAGAAATCTCCCAGGGAAAACTTAGAGGATGCATTCTGTACTGCACAAGACTATCTGGGTATTCCAAGGCTTCTGGAACCAGAAGGTAGCCTACTCATCTTTGAATGTCACCAGCATGTATATGTAGCAGAAACAGATAAACATACAGGGCAGATAAATCGCAACATGCACTCCACCCTTAAGAGAGATGGTTCAGCTTTGCTGGCTGAGGACCTCTGGGAGTTGAAGTCCACAAGTCTTAAAGTTGCCAAGATTGGAGACCCCTGGTTTAGAACATTCATGGCATTTAATACAAAACAGAAGTGATAGCACAATTCAGCCTAACAGACTGCATGTTGAGAATCTTCCTAGAACAAAAACCAATCTTATAGATATGAAGGTTATAGAAAAAAGGAAGAAAAATCAATATTTTTAATTTAGCAAACTCATTATCAGGAAGGATACCAGCACTGGTTTACTCTAGAATCATCTTCCAGACCATGCTTGTCCTTTAGAAGAAACTTTTGTACCTGGAGAAGAATATTAAGGTACAAAGATATTAACTGAGAATAAAGTAAAGATGCAGTTTTGAAGAGACAGTGTTTTGGAATGGTAATTATTTTTCATTCATTGATGCTTTGGTTAATATTGAAATGATGCTTCATGTGATTTCTTCCCAGACATTATGATTGATTCACCTGATGAGCAGTCCATCATAACGTATGTGGCACAGTTTTTGGAGCATTTCCCAGAACTGGAAGGGGTATGTGTTTTATTTCACTTCACTTTTTAACTTTTTTTATTTTTAAGATACTTATATAATATCACTCCTTGTGATTTTTTGATACATTATCATGCTGAATAGAATGCTTACTGATTTTCAGACTTTTACCCTTGTATGACTGTTGCCCACTTCTGTCAGGTTTTGTCAGTTGTTGGTATTAATATTTCAATATATTCAATCTTATGATCATAACATGATTCAGCTATTATTTTAAATTAAAGTATAATCAAATCACTTATCTTCTACAACGATGCACCATATTGAATTGAGCAAATATCAAGGACTTTGCTGTTCTGGAAAGAAGAAGGTACCTTCATCATAAATTGCCCAAATTTAGTTGATGATTGTTATGGCTATGTGAATCCTTTAGAGCCTGATTTAGATTATAAAGATAATCAAAATAGATGCTACAGGATATCAGACTCCAGAGACTGGCTTGTTGAAGACATTGGTCCTTGGGTATAGAGCTTCCTACAAGCAAAACAAAGTATTTTGAATGTGGTTTTCAAAATATGACAATCAGCATATTGATTAATTCATGCATATAGTCCCCTACCCTCAATTTTCAGTAAATGAGAATTAGATATACTGTCCACTTTTAGACATTAGAATTAGACATATACTGTCCAAGTCTCTGTCCAATGCCTTCTCTTCAAGTTTTTGTGGTGGAATTGTATTCTATATAGACTTTAAAAAGTAACTTTCACATCTATGCTATGAGAGTTTAAAAAAAGCAGAACAGATAGATGTGGAATTCCCAAATTGCATTCCATTATTATTAGTTGTAATAGTGTTTGCTTGATAAGAACCGTTCATTTATATTGAATTAGAACAATTATTTGCCCAGTGTTTTGGAAAATATAACCATTCAACTTTTTTTCTGATTCTTTGGTTCTATGATTATGTATTCATTGTTATTATTTATATTTAATGTCACATAGGAAGACTTTTCAGATCTGGACAAGGAATTTCCAATTGAATCTGCTTTTGTCCATATTAAAGAGATACCAGAGGAAGAAAAACAAGAAAAAGTGTTACTCCTGAATGAAAATGGAGAACATATATATCCTATTCACCTAGTAGAAAACAAATCACCACCACCCCAAATTGATGGTCTTACTTTGCCTCTTGATGAGGAAAATCAAAATTTTCATGCAACAAGTACAGAACCTAATGACAGCCTAGCTGATTATATGGATTCTTCTACAAAAGAACCTCAAAGGCCTAGGTCATTGCCAGTAAGAAGTGTTCAGATCAGTCCCATTGCTAAATTTGCCAACAGTGTCAACCAATCTGAAGTAAATCAAGTGAATTTGTCTGCTTCGATAAAGAGTGATGACCTCCCATCAACTGTTCTTATTTACCATAAAGATTCTGTTGAACCAGTTGACTCTGATGAATTTGACTCTGACATTCAAAAATCATCCAGTGAAATAAAAGAATCACCTGAGAGTAAGACTTGCTCCTTGCCTTGGACTTTCCATTCATCTAAAAATGTATCAGAACATCTGACAAATGAACCTGAGTATGTAATTCCAACCTCTGAAGAACAAGAGTACATATTACAGATATTGAACCAGGAAATAATATCTAAGCTTACAGAAAATGATGAACCTATGGAACAATCATCTAACTTAAAGGAAATCCCATCTACTAATCAGGAAATTGATGGACATGACATTAAAGATAATTCAGAGACAACTTATACACCTGAATATGAACCAATCAGTAATACTTCCAAAAGCTTTAATATTGCTAATGAAGCATCAGTGATGACACCAAATCCTTCCAAAGTTTCTATAATTCCTCATGACCTTTTCTATTATCCACATTATGATGTCTCCATATCAGCACTGTTGGATGCCTTCGCTACCTCCACTTCTGAGACAGACCTTTCCCTTTTAGAAAACAGCAAAATCTGCTCAGAAATTCTAGTAGATTGTTTGGCTGAAAATGAGCCTCTTAGCCCAAGCATTGAAGGGAATATTCCCAAACAAGATCTACCGAGCAATATGAAGGATGTGCCCCCCAAAAAGGACAATAAAAGCCCAAGAAAACAGAAAAGAGATTCTCAGTGTCATACCAAATTTTCGTTTAGCAAGGCTGCTGTGGTGGGGAAAAACACACTGCCTCAAAAGAGCAACAATATGGCTACCACTGAAAACGATTCTGCGCACCCAGATGTTCATGTGGTAAAGTTTGCTTTTGCCAATACTTGCTTGGTTCAGCAAAATAGTTCTTATTTTAACCTGCACTGTATGCTGCACACTAGGATTTAGGGGAGCTATACACTACTATTGGAAGGAGGGATGCCCTTTAATACATGCTATTTTCAACTATCCTTTAAAAAGTGTCTGTTTGGATTAGATGCTTTACTTAAGATTAGACTTAAGTCACAATTAGATGCTTTACTGATGTTTTTTTACTTACTCATAGGAAGATACCAGATTTATCCCTGTTTTAATAGTGATTTTGGATTTAAACATTGGGACCAGGAACACCTTAGAAAAGGATTGGTTTCTGAACCATTGACACAAAGCATCCATCCATCATTGCCATATACATCAGGAGTGGGTGATAGATATCATGTGGCTATTACCATTTCATTTATGGTTCCTAGAACACATCAAGATCTTATTGCTAAATTTGGGGGCAACATGACATTTTAAAGTGTTTTAGATTATTAAAACAAGGAGGGGAATAGGAACATTTTGATAAGCTTGAACAACTCAGTTCCCATCTTTACAACAGAATAGAAAATCACAGAACACCAAACCTTTTTGGTTCTGTTCCCTCTAGTGAGGTTCATACATTACTGGAAACCCTTCTGCAACCTGCCACCTGGTTAGTTATCTGTCTCTCAGCTCTTTTCTCTTTTGGATTTGGACTGTCTATTAGCCATGCTCAGAACTGCTTGTAGGATTTCCATTTGTTGGCTAGCCTTGAAACAGTATCCTTAGCTGTCCTTCTGCAGTAGGCTTTCTAAAGCTGGTAGAGTCCCTTGGGAGTTGGGCGGCATACAAATTTAATAAATAATAATAAAAT
>QLTV01002691.1:2655433-2681863 GCA_003457575.1 Thermophis baileyi
CGGGCGGGGGGGGGGCGGGGCAGGGGTCGGGGGGGCAGGGGGGTCGCAGCGGCGGGGGGGGGTGTCGCGGGGGGGTCGCGGCATTAGAAAGGTTGAGAACCACTGAGTTAGATTATAATTCATTCACCAATATTTTGGTCATTGTATTTATCTGAATGGGGATAATTAATTAAATTTACATGTCACCCATCTCACTATCAAGTGACAATATCATAAAAGGAACAAATTCAAAAAAATATTAAATATTAAAGATTGACAATGGAAGTCTTATTTCTATACCTAAATCTTTTCAGGCTTGGGAAGGCTGCAACAATATTAGGATGTTTTTTTCAAATCACGGTTGACTTACATACGGATTCATTTATGCATTTCAGGATCAGCCACAGTGATCCCAATATTGTCTACCAAATAAATACCACTGATTCAACAATTAAGGTAAGCAAGTGAACTTTTAACTTCTGGAACTAGTCTGTACTCCTCCTAATGTTTATCTAAATGAAATTGAAATAGTATAGTTTTAAATACCTCCAGTGGAGCAATCAGTCCTGTCTGTCAACATCCTCCAAACTAATTTGAAACCCCTGGCTTATTCCAAGCACACCAGATAGGAGACAATTAGATAACATTAATAATATTATCTATATTTAATTAATCAAATCTCATGTTCACTTAACATTCATAATATCTGGCTGTGAAAAAACTGCACATCGTTTTAAATTATCAGCATCATAAATGAGGCTATTGTATCCTGTAGCTATAAGTATACCTCTTCAATATTAAGTCCCTCAAAGAGTTGAACTACAATTTCCATCATATCTACCCACCATTTCAATAGTCTGAGGTTGATGGGAGATTCTGTTCAACAAATCTGAAGTATAGTATGTTTGGAAAAGCCGATTCAATACATACCAAGAAAAATCACATTTCCAACACTATTGTTATATAAATTTCACTGTTATAAAAAACAAGGGAGTGCTTGTTTAACAACTGCCTTATTTAACGATTTACAGCAGTGATGAAAAAATAACTTTGTGACCAATTCTCACATTTACATTTGCAAGTATGCTGAAGCAAGATTATAAACACAGTTGTGGTTTGACTTAGTGGTCATTTCACTTAACAATTAGGTTGCCAGTCCCAATTGTGATTACTAAACAAGAACTATCTGTATTAAGAGCTGACTGTTAACTCGCAAAGCACTTCTAGTCTGCTCTCAAGTTGTCATGGGCAGGGGGGGGAAGCACATTCCACGCATACCTTCTTCCAAGGGTGGATCTCAGATTACCAAAGCCGGCATGCTGCTCCTAATAAATAACTGGATTTTTTTTTAAACTTGGCTCGAGACTCATGAGTTAATTAGGGCATCTGTCGGAACCTTGACACTGACTTCCAAGATAGTTGGCTTCTTAAGGCCCAGTCTGAAGTGGTATAAACAGACTGATATTAAAGTTATAAATGTACTTATATTAGCAAATACCCATGTCATTCTCAGATTCATTTAGACAGGATAAATGATATAATTCAATGCACACAAAAAACCAAGTTTAGTTGTGCTGTTATCACCTACTTTAAAGCTTAGCCTATATAGTTATAATA
Source organism: Thermophis baileyi (assembly GCA_003457575.1). Classification (NCBI taxonomy): domain Eukaryota; kingdom Metazoa; phylum Chordata; class Lepidosauria; order Squamata; family Dipsadidae; genus Thermophis; species Thermophis baileyi. The sequence goes on from QLTV01002691.1 coordinate 2,657,030, forward strand.
TGGCTATACTTCTGGATTATATATTTTTAGGAAAGTGGCAGCCCTGGTGTACAAAAGAGCACAACCCCAAGTGAATATCCAACTCCTGCTATCAGGTAGGTATATTGTTTCATTTTTGTACATCGAGCCTCAAGAACAAAGATAACATTTGGTTGACTGAAAAGTACCTTTAATCGTATTGGTATTCCTCTCTAGAACTCCTAACCAAAATTATAATATATAATATAACTGTAGTTAGTCCTCGATTTATGACTGTTCATTGAATAATAAATGAATGATGGCCTTGGAAAAAAGTGACTTATGATCTGCTCTGAAAGTTTTGACCATCACACCACCCCATAGTCATGTGATCACAATTTGGGCACCTGACAACTGACTTGCATATACAACAATTGCAACAACTTGCAGCACATGATCACAATTTGCAATCTTTCCAGCTGGCTTCTAACAAAGTCAATTGGGGAAGCTATATTTGCTTAATGATTCATTTAACAACTGTGCAATTCACTTACCAACTATTGTGATTCACTTAAAGCCTGGGATAAAAATGGTCATGCAATTGGTCCTGGTCATGTGATGGCTCACTTAATAACCGCATTAGCAGCCAAAATTCCAGTCCCAGTTGTGGTCATTAGTCAAAGACTACCTGTTTTATATGTATTTTATCATATAAAATATAGTAAAACTGGATACCTAGCAATCATGACAGTCAAAATATCCTTGCTTTTTTTTGTTAAATATGAGCCTATCAATAGAAATAAATAATTGTGATGCTCTTCAAATAATAAAGTTGAAAGATTTGAAGGATGAGAATGGCGGGAGATGAGGCTGATGGATGGCAGAACCAGATTTTTAACACTTTATAATGTATGTCAGCTAGGTTGAAATCAGATTCACATTGTGGTCTATTGCAATACTGGTTAAATATTAACCAATTATTAATCACTAATCTGTTTCCCATTTTGACACACTGAGAAACTTAGTACTGAGGGAAATACAATAAGGGATGCAGCAAAATATAACCTTGTGATTATTTTTGTTTTTCCTGGTTTGCTACTGCTGCCTCAGAGTAGGCTCAGCGGAGCTTTCGATTTTTCCACTCTATTGGCAGTTGGTTGGTTTCAGAAATGTGTGGCAGCATCTTTTCCCAGATTTGCTGCCCACAAATGTATGGACTTCAGCTCCCTGAATTTACAAAACAGCCATGCTGACTGTAGAATTCCTGCAGCTGACAAGCACATCTCTGAAGGGCATCCAGAGATTATAAGGGTGATCTATATTTGTGTCTCTGCACGTGTTCAACAATTATGCTAAGCCATGGCTTGCTTAACCATAGTTTGTGGAATAAACTAATTCCTAAGTAAGTTTTTTTTTAAATGCTTGCCTCCGTAATCTGAACATTAGATATAGATCTTAAAATATAAAGTAATTGTGTCAGAGTGATATTTACTATTTCAGACATCATAATGCAGTTAAGAGTTTCTAATTAGGAAGTCATTACCTCTCTTTGGTTATTTTGTGATGTGTAGAATTCTCATCATTGTTGAAGACAGAATTTCTTCAGATCCCTTACAAGCCATAGCAATATTTACCAATTTCCCTCTCCCTCTGTAGTTTCTTGAAAGTCTCAGTCTGAACTCATCCAAGTGAAAGGGTGGATTGTGGTCTTCCCTTCCTTTCCTCTTGCCCCTGTCCACTCATCAGCCTGCTTCAATAATAGCATGCTCTATCCAGAAAACACAACTGTATTTTGCAGGATCCAATCTGGATCGGTCACTGGGACCACAGATTTTGACTTTCAAGCTTTCGGACTCGTTCTGGAGCAAGAATACAAGCGAGCAGTCAGACGAGGCAACTCAAACTCATTGGTAGCCTCACACCACAATGAACAAGGACACACATTCAATTTTTCAGCCACTAAGATTGTTGGATGAGCAGTCACAAAAACAGCCAAGGAAGTGATTGAAGCCTGGGAAACAGGACCCTCGTCAGTTAATAGTGCTGATTTACCACCAGTCTATCAAGTACTTAGAAGGTGAGGGCTGGGCAGCACAAGCAACTACAGGTAATGACTTAAAAACCAGCCATCAACACACTCCAATCAATATCTAAAAAGCTACTTACAACAGGCACTATAAATACCACACACAGAACAGCACTCTGCTAAAGACAAGTTCCCTGAAGATGGGCTCCACCATGAGTCCGAAAGCTCGGAAGATAAAATCTCTGGTCCCAGTGACTGATCCAGGTTGGATCCTGCAACCTTATCCTGGGACAACACATATTTGTGACAACTGTTATTTGTTCACATTGATGATGTCTATTATAGAGCACCCTTGAAGGTCTTGGTTCAAAAGTCTTAATAATTTAAAATGCAACAGAGTAGTGGGTGCATAGGGTGTAGGAATAAGTTGTGCCTTGGATTTTATATAATTATTCTTGCCTCTCTCAACTACTTTATAGTGTATTTGCATATAGTATTACAATGGTTCTCAACCTGTGGTCTGGAGACCCCGGGGGGAGGGCATGATGCCATCACGGGGTCTGTGCAAGCTTGAAGAAATGTTATGATTTAAATCTTGAGTTACATTTTGGGGGTCTGTGGCCACAAAAGGTATTTAAAGGGCTCCGTGGTGAAGAAAATGTTGAGAACCACTGCAGTATTACAAAAGCAAATCAAGTGGCATACAGGAATAAATTAAATTGGACCACCAGTTAACAATCAAAGAACCAAATTTGGGGTAGAGAGTTCTTTCCTTAGAATTTAATGGATAATAGTTGAAGTGCCTGGCAGATACTTTGATGGAAGGTGAGGATTCAAATGCCTTATCTTTAATAGTTCTCTAATGACTATTCTAATGTCTGGCTATTTGGAAAAGGGCCATCACTGATCATCTGGTTCATGGGCATTTGTAATTTAACTTTCTCCACTCTTTCCAGGAAGAGAAAAGACCTTGAAGAGGAAGACATTCTAGAGAAGGAACTTTTATGTAGGAGCTCTTCACGGACAGACCAGCCTGAGCTGTTTTACTTCATTATTTTCCTCTGGGCAATAGTTTATTGCTTATTACTCCTTCCACAGCTTGTTAGCAGCCCACTTTGATCTCTGTGAATGCATCAGAGTAATAAAAGATAGCGCTTGAGGTTTATGTTTATGTGCCCATAATCCTTTCTTCAGGATGTAGTAATACCTGCCAAAATAACCAGGTAAGGATTAAGAAGGAAGAGATTAAAGCCTATTTGGGTTCATTTTGTTCCTGCAAAGACCAACCAGAAGCTCATTAGCAAAATAATAAGGCAAAAGCATCTCCTTGCTCGTATTATCCTAGCAATGGATACTTACATGCATATTCCCTGTGATAATTTGTAGCCATTTTGATTAGTACCGTAGTCACTGGTAACCTTACTCTTTGTGAACTGATCAAATCCTCTTTTAAAACTGGCCAAGTTGGGGGCATTACTACATACTGTGGCAGCAAATTTCATAGACCTCCTGAAGGAAATATTTTTGTCTATTCTGTCCTGATCATCTATCATTCAACTGCATTGGAAACTATAGTTTTAGTATAATGAAAGAAAAAAAATATTCTATTTTGTTCATGTTGCATAACTTAACATTGGTATCTCCTTCCTCACCTTTTTCTAAATCAATAAACTCAGATCTTGTAATCTTTTCTTATTGGGCTCAGAGCTGGTTCCACAGATATTCTTGTTTTACTGTTGCATTATATGACTTTTTGTGTACATAATATATATTTGTATAGAGAGATCTACACAGAGTGAAGACATTCGGTTAATGAATTCAGGATTTTTGTACATTTATGCCTTGCTTTGTAGGATGCAAAATAAAATGAACAATCTTTAGGGAAATCTGTATTTAGAGTGTTTTGGTCTTTCTTCAAAACTTATTCCTTTATTTCTAGCTTATTTGCACAGCCACGAAATCTAATACATACACCCAGAAACAATATAGGGTAGTGGCTGAGATAATGGACTAGGACTGGAAGGACCCAGATTCTAATCCTCCCTCAGGCACAGCAACCAACTGGGTAACTTTGATCCAGTCATTCTCTCCGAGTCCTAGATAGAGAACTTGAAAAACAATTATCGACCAACCCACACTGGACAAATGTGGTAATTATGCTCCACGACCTTCAGTGCAGAGACCTTGATACTGCAGTGGATTGATTTGGGCTAATATGCATACACAGATACCCAAGCATTTTGAATTGGCTCCAAGATTTGTTTCAAAACCATAATTTAGAATTAGCCTGTGTGTGTGTGTGTGTTTCACCAATATTGGAGCAAAGGAAAATTTGCTGGTGGTTGTTGACATAACAATCTTTTAATCTTTAGTCTTGAGACTATATCCAATAAGAACAATGCCATTTACCAGCTCCTTTATTTGGCAGAATATGGATGGGGATGCCAGCATACTTTTTACCACCTCAAGGAAGCAGATAGCATTTTCTTTCAGCCATGGGGAAAAGCCTGTGACTGTCATATTAGAAAAAGTTGAGAAGTACTCTGTATTATTTTGAACATAACTCATACATTATCTCTGCTGAAGCTGGCTGGGGAATTCTGAAAGTTGAAGTCCACATCTTAAAGTTGCCAAGATTGAGAAACACTGGACTGGATAGTGGATTACAGATTGTTTATCATATTGTATATGTCACTTAATACTCATTACATAAGTTACATTACACAAACGTGTTTCCGTATTGTAATTTGAGAAACCACTGAAAATCACATTTATATAATAGAAAAAATGTGTGGACAGAGAGTTTACTTAAGAGTATAACTTTTATATTCTATCAGTGTTCTTGATACTGGTGCTTGCAGGAAAGATGATAAAGATTAGCTTAATTCAGGAAAAAACATACAGGTAATTCTTGTTTATTGACCACTTGTTCAGTGACCATTTGAAATTACAACAATGCTGAAAAAGAAGACTTATGATTGGTCCTCAAAGTTGCTGCCTCACAGCATCCCTGCAATCATGGGATCACAATTCAGGCACTTGGCAAGTGGCACAGTTCAAAGTCAGAAGAGAAAAAGAACATTTGAGGGAAGGAGGAAGGAAGGGTCCTGAGAATATCAAACTCAATATATAGGAGGCATGTTCCTGAGGGCTCATGCTCCATTAATGCTCCTAAAATTCACCTTAAAAAAAATAAGACAAAAATTCATCCATAATGAAATCAGTACATTTTTATTCACTTGTTTGTATAATGAATTCATTGATTGATTTAAAAAATCCTTAAGATGTCATACTGAGGTAATAGTCACCATGTTATTCAAGGGTATTATCATACCCCAATAAAAATTCTCTAGGAGTGGTATTTTAACAAGAGATACTCTTCCATCTTGCCAATGGCCAGGTCATCATGATTAAATATACTCATTGGATTGAGGCCTGTGCTTCCAAATCTGAAATTCATTTACTAGAATTTCAACTATATTTCCTGATTTTCTAATTCCAGTGTTTGTGGAAACTTCCATTAATATCACTCAAATATTGAAGGTAGGATCTGTGGATCCTTAACTTCTTGTGAAGATTTATCATCTGTGGACTCACTGTTACTATGCTCTCTGATTTCTTAAGTTTCCAACAATGGTCATTGACTTTGGAAGTAGAATCTGAAACTGAGTTGCACAATAAGCAAAGATGATACTGGTGGGGTTGGCAGCTTTATTGATGGAGAAATGCTTCAAATGTAAAAACAAAAAAGCATTTATAGAAAGCTTTTTAAATTTGCTTTTCACCCCCCCCCCCAAAAAAAACCCCTACAGACCAATTTTAAAAATATGAAATGAAATAATAACTGGGCTTACATTTTTACATAAAGTTGCTTGAATATCCATTTTGTTGCTGCAGTATTTGGGCTCGTCTGAATAAGAGAAGCTGCGTAAGGACTTTATTCAGACAAGCCCAAATGCACTGCAGCAACAGAACAGCAAAAAAAAAAAAAAAAAAAAAAAAAAAAAAAAAAAAAGTAGAGCATCTACACAACATATTCCAACATGGATATCCACGCAACTTTATCAAAAGGTGCCTGACCACTCAAACAAATACAGCACAACCAACACAAATCCTAAAGAGAGTTATGCTCCACACATCAAGAATATCACAGAAACCACCAACAGACTACTACAACCATATGGAATCAGTGTAGCACACAAGCCAACTAAAGCCCTTCAAAACATCCTAAGCAAACCAAAAGACCCAGCAACTCCAGAAGGAAAAAGAGGAGTCATCTACAACATACAATGTAATAACTGCAACAACCACTATGTAGGACAAACAGGCAGAAGACTGGCAGGGCGCATCCATGAACACCAACTAGCAGTTAGAAGACATGATGAAAACTCTTTAATTTCACAACATATAGGCAGACTTAACCATAGTTTCAATTGGGAAAATGTGACCATCCTGGACCAAGCCAAGTCCAAAAATGCCAGGGAATTTCTAGAAGAATTTCTCTGACAAATTAGCCATCAACAGACACATAAACATTAACAACATGTACAAACTATGCAAAACAATCAATCAACCAGCCAAAAAAGGGAACAAAAAGATCTAAGCACCTCTCCATTAGCAATCAGCACCCAGATCAGCATAGATTAACTCCAGGATTAACATCAGACCAATAATCAAGTAAACAATACTCCAATCAAGAAACTGCCAAAGAAGCCAACAGTAAACAGCCCAACCTAAGAATCTCTAAGACCATCCCCACCAACACTGACAGGGTAAGCCACTAGATTATATAAACTGACAGCAAATGATGCTAGTAGCACTGATGTTACCTAGTTTGGGTAATGAAATGTCTGCAAGAAAACAAGGAACTCTCAGTTTCTAACAATCTATTTTTAAAAAGATTCTTTTTTTTACTTTAATATAAAATTAAATTTATTTTTTTAATAAATAGAAATGCACACACATTCTATCCTTTCATATTTTTTCCTGCTTCAACATATGAATGTTTGCAATTACTCTTTAAAACTCAGAGTAAACATTAGCTGCACAATTGAAACGGCAAATGGGATCTCTGTTTGCAAAACAATTCATCTGCAGTCATATTTTTAAAAAGAGGATGCAATAATGAACAGCTTAAAACATTTTTATGTTCCAAGTCTTCAAATAAAAGAGATAGATTTTCTGTGCTAAATTGTTTCTATCTGCTTATTTACTTCTGAATATAACTAAATGTTTAGCTTATTATTAAGGAAGAGAAAAATCACATGAAACAGACTAGGAACAGTGATAAAGACATAAATCTGAAGCCAGGAATATATAATGAAAGTCTCTGCCCAATAATTACATTCCTTAAATCAATCAGTCAATCAATCTAGCTAGCTAGCTCATCTAGCTAATGTATTCTTCTCTTCTAGCGTTTATACTCAAATGCATTGTTACCATTTTGGTAAAACGTTCTGAAGCAGGCATACAGAAAACAACTAGTGTGAACCCCCAAAAGGGAGGATGAGGCAGGCCCCCACTCATGGACTTTTGGAAATGTCTGAAGAACTGGCTCTGCCATCTTGCTTGGGGCTCACGGGATCACTAAGCTATGGGGCTTGTTAACACCTTGAAGGCTTCCTCCCACCTTTTAAACTTTGGATTTTAACTAACTTTGCCTCCAAATAGAATATTTATATACAGTTTTATGTTTTTATATTTTACTTGTACATCATCCAGAATTCCTCTGTGAGGAAAATAGACAGTTCCTAAATTTGACATACAAATAAACAAGTGACATTTCACAATTAATTTCAGGGGATATGCCTGCAATCCTATTTATAGTTACTTGGAAGTCAATTCCACAACACAAAGATCTTCATTTCTGATTGCATATTAATGAGCATCAAGCATAAAAGAACTTTAGCCAACTTAAATGCAGTCTTTAGCTTTTATTCAGAAATGCTAATATTTTGCAATCAAATGGCCTTTAAGCCATTAGAAAGAGTATGTGGGCCACCAAAGAGATAAATATCTGACTTCATTCTCGGACGTTTCCACTTCAACTATAACAGATATCCAAATTTATTTATTTCCCACTTTTATTATTTTTATAAATAACTTAAGGTGGTAAACATACCTAATATTCCTTACTCCTATTGACCAATTGAGAGTGTGACTGACCTTGGTCCAGTCACTCTCTCTCAGCCCACCTCACAGGGTTGTTGTGCAGGGTTGAAAGCTGCATCCAGCCAGCTTTCATGCCTAAAGTTGGATTAGAACTCAATCTCCTGATTTCTTGGCCAGCACCTTAATCATTAAATTATTTCTGAGAGCCACCAAACTCGCTCTCAAAAATAGTTTAGTAAGTAATTAATATTTAATATTTAGTAAATAATTTAGTAGCTATATCTTTTGTTCCATGTTTGCTATGAACTCATTTCAAATGTTTAAGTATTTACAATCAAAGCAACATGACCTTTTAATTCAAGTTGTCACATAAATATTTCCATCTTTCAATGAGTGGTTATGTAAATTGCTCCTGATTTTTTCCTCCTCATAGCAGAAAAATGGAACCCTGTAGAGATTATGAGCTCTGACCTTATTTTTCAGTTTAGCCTGAATAGGTCTACAATGACCTGCAGGGCAAATCTGGCTCACATCAGCTACTACATTTTTAGCCTGCTATTTAATACAGGTAGTCCTCAATTTATGACCAAAATTTATGTTGCTAAGTGAAACACTTAAGTGAGTTTTGCCCCATTTTATGACCTTTCTTGCCACAGTTGTTACGTGAATCACTGCAGTTGTCAAGTTAATAACATGGTTAAATGAATCTGGCTTCTCCATTGACTTTGCTTGTCAAGTCGCAAAAGGTGATCACATGACCCCAGGACACTGCAACCATCACTAGTCATTTGCCAAGCATCTGAATTTTGATCACGTGATCATGCCAATGCTGCAATAGTTGTAAGAGTGAAAAATGGTCATGTCACTTTTTTCAGTGCCGTTGTAACTTCGAGCGATCACTAAATGAATTTTTGTAAGTCAAGGACTGCTTATAAAAAAATCAGCCCAGCTACTTCAATTATGTATTATTCAGATGCCTTCTCTCCCTACTTCAAATGTCTCCATTCTTGCCAAAAATGTATCTCCTCCTCTCTACTAACGTCTCATATAGCAACTTTATAGTATTTAACATTCTACATCTTATTTTCCTCTTGACCATTTACTGTTATCTTTCTGATAGGCCAGGCACGTACACAGAATAACTTTGATTTTGAACCACCAGTCTCTTACCTAAATGAAAAACAAATCGCACTACACTATCCATCTTTAGTCCTGAGCCTAAGGAAACAAAACATTAACTTCAACTGCTGTAAGCTCACTGAGCATGTAGACTGACATGGCTTTAAAAGAAGCAAGACAAATTCAGTTGGATTGGGTTATGATCAACTGCTATTCTTGATGTCTGTATGAATACATAGGATCACAGATTTATATCTCAGTTGTAACTACTGAAAATCTTGTGAGTGGATCAGATTGTGACACATCACTGGAGAAATGAATTCTCTAGAGATATGTTTTCTCTGCCTGTCATGCTGTTGTAAACACAGAGCGCTATGTTCATATAAAGCTACTGGTGGCAGTTTTGAGATTGATGTAAGACCTGTACAATGGGGTATTGGGAATCTGCTGGATCCAAATCTGCTGGATTCAAAAACCCATAAATCCCTCTGATGGACTCCAAAACTGTACCTTTGAGTCATACCAACCTACATATTATTATTATTTATTATTTATTAAATTTGTATGCCGCCCAACTCCCAAGGGACTCTGAAGTAACGAAAGTGCATTTTCTCCTGCATTCTGGGTTTCCTTTTCTAGTTTTGGACACAGAAAAATATTAGATATTGTTCTTTTCCTTAAGAAAAAAAAGGAAACTTAATTTTATACATACATCAGTCATTTTTCAACCGAGTAAGCTCTCAAAGCAATTTGTTGCCTTTTGAAAAAGCATCTTTGCGACAACCTGGATGACTGAGAATCTCCATAGACATTTAAATTTAGGTATCTTTCTTATCTATTTCTTTGGCTTATTTATACAGTTTTTCCATGTTCTGCATAACGTTGCTTACCCTGAAAGGGAACGGCATAATCAGTAGATAAATACAGTTAATTTTGTTAATTTCTAACAACCTAACTTTTGCCTCTAGAATAATGCATGAGCTTTTTTTGAAACTCCCTTGTGATCACGAGTTACATGTAAGAAGGCTGCAGCTTCACACATTCGAAGGGTACTATCCCCGCTTTCGTCGAGAAGACCCAACTCCACACCGTTGGCGCAAATACAGCCTGAGAATACAAACTCTCTGGCTTCTGCAATAAGGAAAGGGGCAAGAAAAGCACTCGAGGGACTAAGATCCGGCCATCGGCGCACGTGAATTTCTCCTGCAAACTCCTCCTCCTTCTCCCAGCCGCTTTCCAACCTCTTGGCCGTCTCCGGCATTCCCATTGGCTAATCTCTCCCCCTTTGACCTCTAACCCGGCTTTCCTCGCCAATCGCGCTCGTTCTTTTATTTTATTGAGTAAACGGCGAGGAGGCGGACGGGGGAAGAAAAAGGCACGCGGTGAGACAGAGGGGAAGAGAGAGAGAGAGAGACGCGCCGTGATGTTAGGTGAGTTCGTCGCGTGGGTGCCGCGAGCTGGGACACGCTGCCGGAGGAGCGAGAGGCGTTGACTTTTCAGACTGTGGTTTTGCGCCGACGGCGTGGCATTGGGCCTTCTCGACGAAAGCGGGGGTGGAACCCTTTTTTTGCGTAGGCAGGGGCGGGGAGGAAGCTTGTCGCAGCCGGCCCCAGGTAAATGGAGGAACCTGACAGTTGAGAGGAGGAGGAGGAGGAGGCGGCGACCAAGGTGAAATGGCGGCGCCAGTACCAATGGCGGCACAATGAGGCGACGCCTGTAACCGGGTAAACTCCGGACTGACCCACCTGGCAGGTAGGAGGCGCCGTTGACCGTTTTCTGTTGCTCCCCGCCTGTGTTTTCGCTTCCTTGGGTCGAGTTGGAGCTTTCCAGGTTTTGCTCCCCGGCGTGAGGGCCGAGGGCCCAGCACCTGATGCTGGCTGGACTCGCCTTTCTTTCCTCTCATCAGAGCAGCTGGGCGCCACTTGGGAACGCCGGGTCGAAAAAACGTGTGGAAAAAGCAGCAGCAGCAGCAGCAGCAGCCTTTGTCTTCCACCCAAGCGGGTGCATTCGAGGCCTCTCCTTAAGTTACCCGCCGTCCTCTCTTTTTCCCGGAGGTGGCGCGGTTTGGAAAGAGCTTCCGTGGTTTTTTCTTCTCTTCTCCCCACGACCACCCCCTCCTTTTTTAAAAAAAATAATAATAATCACAAAATCGGTTAATCCAGGTACATATGTCTTTGTGTTATAATAATAAGTTGGCGTTGAGTATTCTTGAAGGAAATTTGGGATGGGGGTTTATGAATTTTTCCAGTAACATTCTGCCAGTTATACTAGTCTTTCATAGCGATCTCGCTCATCTGGGTGCGGTGAATTGGGGTTGATAACGCAACAATTACCGCCTTTTTGTTTCAAGTTCGAGGCGGTATTGTTAACTCCTCTCAGGAGTAAATAGCCTTGTTAAGAGTTCTGAAAAGCTGCACCAGGACCTACCGTATTTGCAATGTTAAATTAATATTTTGTAGTGGATTGAGAAGAGGGACATTCGACACCGAATTTAGAGAGATCCTTTCATTCAGGGTGATTAGCTGCCCTTTTTCAGATTCTCTTCCTGCAGTGTCTGGGGCAGAACATAGGAAAATTTTATTTTCCCTCTTTCTTTCTTTTTCCCTTTTTTCCAGTTTCCTCCCCTGGTTGTTCTTTGATGCTCCTCTTAGTGTAGTTTCCGAGAAATAAGAATGATTCAATATAACATGTGGGACTACAGAGATTTTATTAAAGCAATCCCCAACCATCTATATCTAGATAGCTTTGAAATAGATATAAGGACATCTACTAAACTCATTTTAGACCTATGTCACCCCATATCTGTTTTTTTTAAAAATCTGTTCTAGGTCAGGACATTGTTGCAAGTATTGTTCCCCCCCCCCCACACTGCATTTCTTAAACTAACTTTTCTTTATCCTCTATATCAGTCTCAAGTTGCCACTGAACAAAATATGCCTATCAGTGTAACAGTTTTGTTGTTTCTGATTTCTAGTTGCCTTCTGTCTGTGGCAAATTGGAAACAAGACCCCTTAACACAATGGAAATAACAGTCTGTTGTAGAATTTTTTAAACAATGCTTTATCTCTTGAAATGCTATATGTAAATATATATTTAATTAATGCTTCAAATTGTGTTTTAAAAATGTGGGAGACTGAATTTGATTGTGATGTTTTAATATATAAATCAAGCTTCAAGTAATGTAAACTCTCATATTCTCAATTTGATTTCTAAGGAAAGTTCCATAAATGCTCTGTGATGGTTGCATTTTGTTATAGATAAGCATATTTTTAAAGTTAAATTCAGTTGATTTTTGAGCAATGTAGGAAGAATACCTTCTTAGGGAAGTTTTATTAATGCAAATGCAGTGCACAGTATGTGTTGTCTTATCTGCAATTACTTTGGGCCTCAGTAATGTAGGGTTTCCTGCCTAAGCAGGGGGTTGGACTAGAAGACCTCCAAGGTCCCTTCCAACTCTGTTATTCTGTTAGTGAGAAGAAGCTAGTGTTCTCATATTAGATTACAGGTTAGATTGACTTGGCATTGCTGTAACATCTATTCATCTGTACACTATGAGATACAGACCAGCACGACCAGATTACACTTTGCTCTAAGCCAGGAACATATACATATACTATAACTGAATGCAATGCTTTGTTTTTTCATTACAAAGCCAAGAAATTTAGTCAAATCAGTGGCTTAGGAAAGCAGATACAGAATTGCAAAACAAGATACTGCAAAGTATGTGCTTAGCACAAGCATTTGTGTTCAAGATAAAAACTGGACCTGCTACACAGATTTGCACAGAAATGAATGTATGTGATAGTCCTATTAAATGATTGAGAGACAAAAAATAGCATCTAATAATATGAATGCATTCCTTGTGTGATTAGATCCTTCCCAAACTGAAGTGTTTAATATATAGTGAAAATGTTTACAGAATGGAAAAGTCATTAGTAATTCAAAGGGCTATAATCAGTGCCATGCAAGTATGCTTCTGTTCATTCCTACATCTCTATTCTCTGGAATGGGTTTTGAGAAAAAGAGAAGTAAATGTACACCGAATGAAGGCAAATGTACACCATTCAATAAAACCCAAAATTCTAATCAGCTATAATACTGCTCAATTATTGGAGTGCTAAATGAATAATTGCAGACGTAGCATCATAATCAGAAACAGCCATTTTGATTATCACTTAAATATAAAATTAGGGTGGCATCTTTTAATTCTCTATTGTATTAACTGAGAAAAAGGGGGAGGTGATGTGTACCATAATGACAACTTCTAATACTATACTTATAGCCCAAGATTATTTAAGATGGGTATGAAACATTATTGTACTGCTATCTTTTGTTGTCATGAAAAGACCTTAATTCTTGTTTTAGAGTAGTCTTAACAGATATTCCTCTGGTTTATCCTATTTTGGATTTTTGAACAGAGAGACTCAAACTACTAAAAGAAGGCTAAAGACTTGTTTTGGCTTTTTCATATCAAAGAGAATTCAAACACATTTTTCTGCATTTAATTTCTCTACCCCCTAGTTTTAATAGCTAAATTGTAAAGACTAATATTGCTTTATAGCATAATCTGAATATGGTTTTCTGCAGTTAATTAGGAGCAGAATTTTAATTTAATTTAAAAGCTTGCCTAAGCCATAAAATAAATGTTTGACTGAAAATTGAAAGTGCTATAACTTCTTCGTTTTACAATGACATTTCATGTCAGCATCTAAGAGCAGAGATGAAAATTCAAGGTGGAAAAAAAGGAGCAAGCTGACTGTATCCAGATTCTATCAATCCACTCTTTATTTAAAATGTCTTGTTGCAAAGTTGCCAGTACCCTTAACACTGAAGGATATGTCCACAGGGTATACCAAAAGTTAGTTTTCCACATGTATGTGTTCTTGCTTTATTTATTATGCAAGACCTCTTTATAAGGCAAAAACTTTAAAAAGAATATAGAGATTCATTTTTCTTCCCTGCAGATTATCGGAAGAAAATTATTAGCGTTCTTAATGCAACACAGATAATCTCGTAAACAGTTTTATCACATGTAGAACAGCCATTTTTTAATGTGAGAAGTGTGTTCAGAGAATCTGTTATAACCTTTTCAGGGCTGCATAATACAGGGCAAGTTATCTTAATAGCAGTGCAGTCTTCTAGTATTATTCACATGGTATAACTATTTTTAATTAATTACTGAACAATTCAAATATTGTTTAACAGATTTTGTTTAGCAGAACAAAACGAGAATCGATAATACATTTTTGAGCACTGTGTTGAACAGTGGCAAAATTGTAGAAAATATACAGCAGATACAATTTGGAAAACAGTTTTGCCCCTCGATTTGCATAAAGCAGTGAGGCACCATGGCCATCTTTTTCTCTCTGTAAACATATATACATATAAAAAGACATGCTCTCTGTCCAGGTTTTGAACACAATTGCAGGGAAGAAACCTTGTCCTTTGTGATATTTCTGTGGGTTATTTTTGGAACAGTGATCTGCAGAAGATTGGCTGGGAGATGGGGAATGAAATGTACAATTCCAAATGTCTGCCAAACATGTTGTTGGAATATGCTTTTTTTCAGCACTGTTGAGTGCTTTTTCATAGTATCTTTGTCCATTCAACAGACTGGAAGAAACTGATAGTTCATCCTTGCAATCTACCATATAAGGCTGCAAATAAATTTTGAGAAGTGCAGTATATGTTGCAAGATGTACAGCACACTGGCTGTATATTGTTAATATCTACCTCGATGGATGACGAGTGATATTTAACTGTTGCTTTGTTTCTGCTTGTAATCTTAAGAAATGTGATTAAATTATTCTTAATCTAAGATAGTTAAGATTTGAAGAAGTAAAGAAAAAGTACTTTCTTCATCTAGAATGAACTCATCCAATGTAAATATTGCAAGAAAAAAAATGCTTTTAATTCCTAATTATTGGGATATGAGAGAGAGGGGTAGAAGCCAGGAGGAAGTGCTTGTTTGTGGTAGCCCCACATTATAGAACAGCTTCCCCATGGAAATTAGACTTTATATGTACTTTATATTGTTGTTTTATGCATACACTGCTGAGTGCTGCACAGTTGTAGCAATATAAAAATCTAATAAATATTTCTTTATCAGGATTTAGCAGTGGAATGTTCTTCAGAATGATCTGCATATACAGTTACCTTTGTTCTTTATTTTCTATTATCATCATCATGGTCAAATTGTTAAAATACTAAGATTTTTTAGATCAGCTGATTGAGATTATTAAATTCTTCAAAATAAACTCTTTACAATTTATTTTTCTCTCTATATACACAAACACACACACACACACACACACTTAATAAGCTGTCGTCTTAGATTGTTCTGATGCTGGAAAAATTTCAATCAGAGTTAGAGGAAGAGTATTTCTGTAGGGAAAAAACACAAATGCCAACAGATTTAGCATGTTTAAATAGTTTAAAAAATCAGTGTTAAGATTGATCATCCTTCAATTCAAAAAAATATAGACATCCCCTAAATTCCACTGGAGAAGAGCCTAATGCTGGGAAAGATTGAGGGCAAAAGAAGAAGGGGACGACAGAGAATGAGGTGGTTGGATGAAGTCACTGAAGCAGTCAGTGTGAGCTTAAATGGACTCCGGGGGATGGTAGAAGACAGGAAGGCCTGGAGGAATGTTGTCCATGGGGTCACGATGGGTCGGACATGACTTCGCAACTAACAACAATAAATTCCACTGAAGATGTTACTTAGCCTGGTAAAGAAATGTTTGGAAACCAACCCACAAGCTCTGAGAACAAATCTCCAAATATTACTCTAATAACTACAAATTTTAAGATCTATTTAGATCTGGACTTGACAAATCTTTTGACATCAGTACTATCTAATTGTATTTAGAAATTGAAGACTATGCTTGGATTAATCCTTTTCTCTGTTATACTTGAGGTTTTCTATTTTTACTTGAGAAAAGGAAAAATTAACTCTCAAATATAAATGAATTTGCAATGGATTTGTTTATATTTTAAAATAGCTGAGATATTTTATTTATATCCCACTTTTATTATTTTTATAAATAAGATGACAAACACTATACTCCTAATTTCTTAACAACAATAACCCTATGAGATGTGTTGGGCTGAGAGAGCGCAACTGGCCCAAAGTTGCCCAGTCGGCTTTCATGACTAAGGCTAATCTGGTGCCTAAACCACTGGGCCAGGCTAACTTTCTTAGATACCATACAAAGATAGGCAAAAAAGAAACATCAGTGAGACTTCTATATTCAGAAATCAAAAAAAGATAGTATTGCAATTGTTGGTCTTTAATGGCCGTGGTCAGTTGCTTCCCCCCCCCTCCATTCAGTGAAATATATAATTAGACAAATAGTAACTATATGTTTAAAATGCAAGGAAGTGCTTTATACAAATATCTGAAAAGTAGATGAGTTTCAATTTTTTCTCACTTCATTTGACAGTAAATTATAAAGCTGATATTTGTCTATTGAGATTCTTAATCGTCCAGCTCATGGTTGTCCCAAAGGTATTTTTTCCAAAAGGCAACTGGACTTTGTTTTTTTTTTCTTTGAAAACATTTCAGTTTTCTAACTTTACCTCATTTATTGTGGAAGCTATTGGTAGACTTATTTCACTGCTGTATTATAGATGAATGAGTTATCTGCTCCTTTTTTGTGATGGTACATTTTTCAAGATTTTCTGTCTTTGCTTCCACAAATTATTTGTTAAATTAATTCAAAACATCTAAAAGTACTTCTTTTGCAACAGTTTCCAGAATGCCAATAGGAGGGGGCTAATCTGATCTCTACTGGGATGCTGTTTCACAGCAATGGCACTTGAAAATGTGGGATTTGTAGCAATTCCTCGTTAGGTGTTCTATTCAGCCGAGCCAATACTGGTTGGAGTTGGTGACTTTGCAGGAATCCATGTGCCACGCCACAAAGGACATTATAGGTCAAAATCAGTATCTTAAATTGTATCCAGAGATCAATTGGCAACCAGTGCAGTCTTTGCAAAAATAATGTATTCTGTCAAAACTAGGGGCCAGAAAGAATGCAGGCAACTGCATTTTTGATCAACTGTAGCTTCTGAGTAATTTTTAAGGGCAGCCCTAAATGGAATATATTATAGTAATGTGGCTGGGTAATGAGACTGAATTATTGCAGGCAGATTCTCTTGCCCCATATACCATTGCAACTGGTGCTGTACCTGAAGCTGTCATAGATCTCTCTGGCCATAGCTTTCATCTTCTATTCAAGAAGGTGGTGTGAATCCAGAAAGACCCTCAAACATGCTCTTTGATAGGTAGAGATTGCACACCAATGATCATTGTATTGGCAGCAACTCTTGAGTTCTGTTCTCTCCCATTCAGGCCCTGACAGCGTTTAGGTCAGATATATCCAACCTGTGAGTTGCATGCAGCATTAGACAGTAATGCGGCCCCCACAAAATAATAAAAAAATATTTTAAAATTAACTATGTTATATATTTTATATGAGGCCCAAGACAATTCATTTTCACTCAATGTGACCCAGTCAAGCCAAAAGATTGAACAACCATGCTTTAGATACTGGAAGGGATATTGACAGCATCTCCTTCAGGCTAAGGACAGTGATGTATAGCTAAGTATCGGCAGCATATTGACAATATCAAACTCCAAGCTGCCAAATGACCTTTCCCAGGGGATTCCAACAGATGATAAAAACAGGGGAGATAGGACTGACTCATACTACCCCTCATATCAAGAGCTACAGGCCAATCTCTGTTCCTTCACAAGATGTGATTTAACTTTCCACCCTGAGCAAAAAGTGAAATTATTAGAAAACAATCTCTCCTATCCCCAACTCTTACAGGGAGTTCCATTTTGCTCAATGAAATCATGCTTAATGATATCGAAAACTATTGAAGAGGCCCAGTAAGACAAATAGGGACATACTACTCCTGTAATTGATTGAGAAAAAATATACATACATATATAAAACAATCTGCTGCTAAATTAGTTTTCCTGATTTGAAGTTCAGCTTTGTAATGTAGAATATATTCTGTTTACTTTGTTAATTTACATCCCCTTTGGGATTTTGTAAGATAAAAAAAATAATTGAAAACATAGATTGTATTTAAAGATAGTTGAATGCATCTAAATATGCTTGTAATCAACTCTTTTGAGCCTTTATTCCTTTAAAATCAAGTTTTAGTTTTAAATTAATATTTCATATAACTAGTCTAAATCTTGGTCAAAGAAGAAATCACAATGATAATCTTTTGCAGTTGAATTTTTTTAAAAAAAATGTTTTAGAGTCTTTTAACAAGAGTTTTCTTCTGTTAAATGAACAGGAGCTTGGCAGTGATGTGATTACCATACACGCAGATATAATGGTGTCAGAATGCAGTTCAGAAAACATATACGCAGAGATCTCAAAAATTAATACAGTAAGTTGATGTTAGTTAATCTGCACAAAATTAATAATTTATTCATTACTACATTTTAGAAAATAATTTATTTGGAAAAAATAGATCATAGAGAAAATTATTATAAGAAATGAGAATATAAATTAATTAGTAGCTATTATTTCAAAATTGCCTTCGTAAAGTGAGACATTTTCTTATGTTGAAAAGTTTATTGCAATAACAGCTGTCTATATTGTGTGTTTTGAAATTTTATATGCTATATGTCCATATTAAATTGTGTATAATTTATTGTGAAAAATGTGGATTGATCACTTTGAATATTTATAAAAAAATAAATTTATATTTTAATCTGAAATATAAAGGACTGTAAGACAAACAAAATAATTTTTGTAATTATTTTATTTATTCATTTATCACATTTCTATACCATCCATTTCACCTAAATGACTCTGTGAAGTTTACAATATTGTAAACCACCCAGAATACTAACAAGATTAATATTTTCTCCTATGTGTACTTCCTTAAAATTGACTAAGTCAGATACCTGCCTTAAGAGATAGGCTTTTGCAAAGATGTTAAACAGTTTTAAATCAAATGATTTAAAATATTTACATTAGAAAGAATAGCAAAATTTTAATTCTTGTATCCTTAAGATTCAAAATGTTTGAATATCCTTATAGTGACTGAATTGGCAGCAGAGGTGGGTTCCTTCCGGTTCGGACCGGTTCGCCCAAACTGGTAGCAACCCGCTGGTGACATCACGGAGCCGGTTTTCTCGGTGCCGGTCCGTGGATGCCGCCATCTTTTTTTTTGGATTTTTTTTTGGGGGGGGGATTTTTCCCCCCGGTTTAACCCCGATTGGGCTTATTATCAGGGGATGTCTTCTTTGGGGGGAAACAGGGTATTTACTCAAGTATCAATTATAATATAAGTTAGCAATAGTGCAATCCCATTTATGTCTACCCAGAAGTAAGTTCCATTTAATTCAGTGGGGTCTCTGCTCAGTTATGTACAAGATTGCAAAGTGAAAATATTTTCAAGGGGCTTTATTGGACAGTAGAAATAGCTTTTGATTTTCAGTATCCACATAATTGTATAGAATTTTGAAAAAAATAGTTTTATTCATTCATAGATTTCTAGCACGTATACTGCCCAGTAAACGTGTATGAGTTGAGTGGCCATATAAATTTGTTTAATAAATAAATGAGGACCATCTTTGTACAAAAATAATTATATACCGGAGACAAATTCCTTGTGCGTCCAATCACACTTGGCCAATAAAGAATATTCCTGTTCCTAAAAATAGGAACAATGTGATTAAGAATTTACAGCATGTTTGCTTTGGACTTTATCCTCATTTTTAAAAACGAAAATTCGTATATGGTGGGTATTTCATAAAGATTGAATTGAACTAAAGAATAGAAAGTTTGTAGTTGTTTGTATAAAATAAATGTTGCATTTGATAGCAATTAATATGCCTATAGGAAAATGTTTGTATCATTTGTATATTAATCATGGATAGGAGATTAGATTGAGCTCTGAAGTTGCATGTTTCAACTGTATTTGCTCTCTTAAGCATGAATCCCTTCCATATTTTTCCCATGCCAGACCTTGACTTAGGCTTTTTTGCCATTTAAATATTATTAGTGCTGCACACTATTTTGTTGTTGTTGTTTTGCCCCTGAATTAAATTAGTATTAGAGGTTAAATTGAATTTGCATTCTGAAGAGTAAAGATTGCCATGCAAAGTAATACAGTACTATCACAAGTTTTTATTATCCTCCAATTTCATGGAGAATCTTACTGGTGATACATATTCATTTACATTCTACTTTTTCTATTTAATTAAATTCTCATTGTTCTGAATATTGTCACTTAGTATTTAAATATTCAGTCTTTATAGATTTATTAGATTCTTTTAAATAGCAGAAAATGAAAGATTCTCTCTTTTCAAGGAGTATTTAAAACAAAATAATTCTTGCAGTGCTGCAAATTGACAGAAAGGGATAGAAACAGAAAGCATAGCAAAATTATGTAAGGCTTGCCATTGTGTTTCTTCTCATAACTACCCTCTTTTAAACAACCAAAAAATAATAAAGTTGCTTTAAAAGTTATAATGAAAAAAATGGATATGCTTCTGTAACCTATCTATTATGTTCTCTATTACAGGTAGTCCTCAACTTACGACCACAATTGAACCCAAAATTTCTGTTGCTAAATGAGTCATTTGTTAAGTGAGTTTGCTCCATTTTATGACCTTTTTTGCCACAGTTGTTAAGTGAATCACTGTACTTGTTAAGTTAGTAACATGGTTGTTAAATGAATCTGGCTTCTCCATTGACTTTGATTGTCAGAGGGTTACAAAAGGTAATTACATGACCTCGGGACACTGCAACTATCATAAATATGAGTCAGTTGCCAAGCATCTGAATTTTGATCATATAACCATGGGGATGCTGCAAGGGTCATAAGTGTGAAAAATGGCCATAAGTCCCTTTTTTCAGTGCTATTGTAACTTCAAACAGTCATTAAATGAACTTTTGTAAGTTGAGGTCTACCTGTATATGCAACACATATATATACAGGTATCGAAATTATTTTGTTACTACTTGGCTTTTTTTTTTCAACGTTTTTCAGAATAGTGTACAAAATATGTAACAAAAGAATGACTAGTTCATGCAATTGAATATAGTCTCTAAATTATAAACAAAATCCATTAAGTCTGGAAAGTCAATGTAGCATAGGTGAATGAGCAGTACCGTAGTCGTTGGTTTAAACCTCATCCTGATCACTAGCTCACTGAGGCTGCAATTAATTCTGTTGTTCATTGGAAAGCATCCTATGCATAATACTTTTTGAATCTTTTTCTATAAGAAGAGAGGCAGATAAGACCTTTGTATGGTAGAATAGACTTTTGACAGCTTGGAAATATTTGTGTCAAGATTAAAGTTAGAGTGATTTCCTAGACATGCCACATAATATACTCTGTGTATCTTGAATACTCCTGGACATTGGACCTAATAATATAGTTCTTGTTTCCCCATTACTACTAATCAAAAAGAAAGAGTTCAGTGCATAGTAAGAATAAGAAGGCATTCAGTGATATCTCTCTTCTACTCAGCAGAATTTAGTTTCCTAAGAGACAACTATGAATGCCAAATTATAAGATTACAGATAGTAATTTAGAAAAAAATTTCTAGATGTAAATCCCTTGAATTTGTTTGGATGTACTTTTATTTTGTACCTAAAATGCAAATCAGTCCTCTATTTTGTAAATGTTATTTTTAGAGATTTTATCAGATGCTCTTTACTGAAATAAAAAAGAATATTTTTTGAAATATGAAATAAACAAGAATTATCTTGTTTAATTTCAAATTAATGTGAAAGTGATTCATATTTTTCTTGTCATAGGAAATGTCCAGAAATGCTTAGAATGCTAATATAAGAAAAGTTAAAATTTGTCCTTCTCCCCAAGATGGCTGCTGAATGGTGGGAATTTTTTCTTTTCCTGTTGACGATATGCTGATTTTGCTGCCAAAGCTGGTTCTCTGGCAGTGCTGCTTCTTGAATTTAAATGGGAGCACTTAGGAATGGCCCAAAACAACTTTTGAATGGCCATGGACCCACCTGGGAAGGGGAATCTTGAAGATTGTGGGAGCGGTCGGAAAGTCATTGGGCAATTCCATCTTCCTTTCAGCAGTTTGTTTTCTAAGTATGCTTGGGTTTTAACTTAAACTTTTTGAATTTATTGTTTTATTTTGCTTTTTGTCTTAAAGTTGACTGGCTGGCTGAATGCTGATTTACTCTAATCCCGTGCTGGACTTTATCTGTTGTTGTTTTTTCTTTTTCCTTCTGATTTATGTTGTTGTCTTGAATAACTTTCGCTTTTCCTTATGGAAACATGGCATGTTTTTGGATTTATATCAATATTAGACTTTCACCACAGGGTTTCTACATTTTATTAATTTGTCAAATATTTGAAGGGTTTTTTTTTACTTTTCTCTTAATTTTGGATTGAAAATATTCAGACAATATTTTCTTCACTCTGCTTCAGCATTCTTGGTTCTCTGTCTAACTCACACAGAGCAATAATGTATTGGATTACTGACAAGCAGGGCTGGTTGAAAAGACCGTTTGATAACAATCAATCTTTGTTTGGTTGAAAGTTTTTTAAAAAGTTTGATGAAATGATAATGTCTGTGGAAAATATTCAGATGCATCTAGTATCTGGATAATTCAGATTCACAAAAGAAATGTGATTTGAAACCAGTCAATCTGTCGCAAAGAAAGTGGGACTGTATAGACTTAGAATTAATTCAGTTGATTGCATATACCTCTTTGAACATCAAGCCTGCAGTCTTTTACAACAGCAGGAATTATACTGCATGGAGAAGTGACAAATTGGCCTTCCCTAGGAGGATCGAAGGAGATTAGTGTGATTTATCACACTTAATTGGGAACCAATTTCATATGGACTTGGTTGGGAAGCTAGACTGATTTTGGAGATTGAACTTATTATTATATTTAATCAGACAACAATTGATAAGAGGTGGAATTAAAAAACAAATGTGGATATTTGATCCAGGAGAAATTACTGTTAACTTTTGGGAGGATTTGGAATGATAAGATGCCATAGAAAAATTTCTATGAGCTGATTAACAATTTGCTAACAGAGTTTTGAAACTTTAACCTTGTCTTTTTAAATTATTATTGTTCTTCCTGTTAACTATTTTGTCATTAATACAGTATATAGATGACAGGTTAGTAATTTGCAAATAGATTTAGTAATTTAAAAATATTTTGGTGTTTTTCATAAGGGGTGGGATATTAATATTGTAGTAATGTATCAATATTCAACTAGAGGGGATAATATGTGAATAGGTGTTAGTATTTTTTTCCAATTCACTTTTTTAATGTCTTGTTTGCTATGTTTTCTTTTTGTTTTGCTTGTTTGTTTGTTTTAAATCTTTTGGAGTTAATTTTTTGGGAATAAAATAATTTGATTATAAAAGGAAAAAAGAAGTTATAAGTTAATATTTATCCATGTATTGTGAGACTCTTAGGATGGTATGAGTGAACAACCAACATTCAGTTTAGCCTGAAAGTTGCTGTTGAATTGTCAATTTTTAAAAAAATAATTTATACTGAAAATACAGTATAAATTGTTTATAGTAGTAAAAGCAAATTTAAGCTAAACTTAAATTTAAATAAACTTTATTTAAACTTAAATAAACTTAGAGAGATAAAGAAATAATATGAGTAGTCCTTGACTTAAAGACAACAATTGGGACTGGAACTACTGTCACTGAGCAATGCTGTCAATGGTCAGATTGAATGACTATTTTTGCCATGGTCGTTAGGCAAACTCTGGCTTTCCCCATTGACTTCTTGTCAGAAACAGGCTGGGAAGGTCGCAGGTGGCAATCAAGTGACCCTGGGACACTCCAACTCTTATAAATACTTGCAGATTGCCAAGCACCTGAATTGTGATCAGGTGACCGCAGGGATGCTGTGACAGTTGTAAGAGTGAGAACTGGTTGTAAGTCACTTTTTTCAGTGTCATCATAACTTCAAATGGTCGCTAAATAAATGATTATAAGTCGAGGACCACCTGTAAAAGCTGCAAAAAAAGTAAAAGGGAAAAGGGGAAAATACTTATTCAAGTCTTTAGCCACTCTTTTGTATAACCAATAGAATGCTCTTATTTAGGCCATTTTCTTGACTTGTCATTGGTGCTTTCACTTTAATTGTTTTCTGTCTTACAATCCATGCTATTTATTTTCCAGTAGTTTTAATATTTCTACATCAGACAAAATTTGTTTCACCTTTTTATCCTGTAAATCTTTCAAAACATTCCTTTTTACAGTTGCAAGAAAAAGTATGTGAACCCCTTGGGATTACGTGGAGTTTTGCATGAATTGGTCATAAAATGTGCTCTGAACGTCATCTAAGTCACAACAATAGAAAAACACAGTCTGCTTAAAATAATACTACACAAACATTAGATGTTGCCATGGTTTAATTGAACATAACATGTAAACATTCACAGTGCAGGGAGGAAAAAGTATGTGAGCCCCTAGCCTAATGACTTCTCCAAGAGCTAATTGGAGCCAGGAGTGAGCCAACCTTGACTCCAATCAGTGTGATGATATTGGATGTGTGGCTGACAGCTGTCCTGCCCTTTAAAAACACACACCTGGTTTGGGTTTACTGGTTTCAAGAAGCAC
>QLTV01002691.1:2682338-2693877 GCA_003457575.1 Thermophis baileyi
CATCAGGGCCTGGACGGATTGTTGTAATTGATGGAATAATGTATCACAGAGTTTATCAAGACATTTTGCAGGAAAACGTACGACCATCTGTCCACCAACTGAAGCTCTGCAGAGGATGGGTGATGCAACAGGACAATGACCCAAAGCATACAAGTAATTGCCCAGTCAGAGTCCTGACCTCAACCCGATTGAAATGCTGTGGCATGACCTTAAGAGAGCGATTCACACCAGACATCCCAAGAATATTGCTACACTGAAAGAGTTTTGTGAAGAGGAGTGTTCCAAAATTACTCCAGATCGTTTTGCAGGTCTGATCTGCAACTACAGGAAACGTTTAGTTGAGGTTATTGCTGCCAAAGGAGGGTCAACCAGTTATTAAGTCCAAAGGTTCACATACTTTTTCTTCCCTGCACTGTGAATGTTTACATGTTATGTTCAATTAAACCATGGCAACATCTAATGTTTGTGTAGTATTATTTTAAGCAGACTGTGTTTTTCTATTGTTGTGACTTAGATGACGTTCAGAGCACATTTTATGACCAATTCATGCAAAACTCCACGTAATCCCAAGGGGTTCACATACTTTTTCTTGCAACTGTACATCTGTCATTTCTTAACAACTTTTGGAAATAATCTAGCCATAGCAGCAGACATTGCTGATATTGTGCCTGCTAATTTCTGATTCCATTCTTCAACAATCTGCAATATTTTGTATGTCATAATATTTTGTGTCATTTTGTAAATTAAACCAAAACCAAAGGGCAAATTTTCTTTTTCTTTTCTACCTGGAATCTTTAATCCCCTCTAATATCCAGTTTCTGAAATCACAAAGTCTTGAATTTCTGTTATTGCTTTAGATAGACAAAAGAGGTTTTTAGGACCAGTCTACTCACTGGTTCTTCGGTTTCTGTCATGGTCATCGTCTCAACTCATTCAGAGATGTGCTAGTTCACAATTGTTTCCCCTGAAGTCACTGAATTGTTAATTTTAACCTGACAGATGAGAATCTGACTAATCCCAGTATAGTCATAATTATTGTAATATACTATAATTTAGTTTAAATCTGAAAAATTTAAAAAAAGTTTAAAAAATTAAACAGGGGCTTGCCTGTTTCTTTATCCTCCTCCTACATGTTTTTTGAAGTATAGACTCAGCATGCTACTAAAAGCCTTTTTTCTTTTCTTTTTTGTTTTTGACCTAAATAAAGGTTGTAACTTCTTTTTTACTTATTGGAAGAATGCTACCCAGTCAGGGTGGTAATCTAATGCTTTTCACTATTTGGATTGTCTCTTGGGGTTCTATGTTTGTGTCAGTTTTTATTTTAAAAAGTTTTTAAACTTTTAAATATTTTTCTATACATTTGCATAAATGATTAGTAAATAGTTGTAATGTTGTTGTACTCTCTTCCACAATAGTAAGCTGTGCAGGAAAATGCTATGAAAAGAAACACTGGATGAATGAATGAATAGCCCTGCTTTTCCATCCCTCAACATGGCAGGACTACAACTCATGACCCCAGCTTCCTCTCCAATGGGTCCTTTTTTTGGACTACCATGGCAACAAGAAGCAATTCATGATAACATTTACACACCAAGAAAATATCAGGTATTAAGTGTAATGCTAATACTATTTACAATGAAAATATGTTTGTGTCTTATATTTCTGTTAAGTTATGTGTTTATTATAGATATTTTTGTCTCTAGTTGTTAACACTAGAAGTAGAAAAGATACAGTCATCTCTGTGTTACCATGTTGTGTCCAGGAATTTCAAAGTTGAATACTGTACTATAGTATCTAGAAAGTGATACTATTATATTAACTTATTTGCCTTAATTGAAAGAACAATGCATAAAATATAATGTTTCTATTGGGCTTTCCCATTTCCCCCTTGACACACCAGGGAATCATAGCCTATTTTTAATAGATTATTATTGTTATGAGAAAGGTGGAGAGAGAGAAAAGAAAATCCACAGTTTTTATTCTTAGCTAAGTATAAAAATGATTCTTTGCCTTTCGTTTGATTTGCATAATTTAGGATACATTATCTATTTCACTTTTATCATAAATGTTGCTCCATTCTAATTGTCAGAATCGGTAGCTTGTTTGTTTGCAACCTTCGTCAAATCTAAGTGCTCCTTTAAGAAGAGATGATTAACCTGTCTTTCTTGGAGAAAATCCAAGGCATTTCTCAACCTTGGCAATTTGCTGGCTAGGGAATTCTGGTGTGAAGTTTCTGAAAGATGCTCTAATTAATTCAGGAGCCATAAGACAAAGTCCAAAAGAAATAACAAAGATTTATTAAAAGCGACATCCCGGCAATACTCCGGTGCAGCCAGAACTAAGTTCACGCCGGCTGCACGTCGTCAATGACCCTGTTTCCCCCCTTCTCATTGGCTATGTCATAAATCACATCCTCCAATTAATCACGTAGGCGAGTTGTGACCTCTACACCCTGCCTTCTGACTTTGCAAGTTGACATCTGGGACTTAACGTCCATACATCTTAAAGTTGCCAAGGCTGAGAAGAACAGCTTCAAAGTATGGAGAATTCCAGTGGATGCTGGAATTCTAGAGGGCAAGAAGTGGATATGGAAACCACAGATTGCTTGACAGGGAGACATACCTATGGAGAAATGTGTTGAGTTGCTCAGGCAAATTCTGTGAGGGACAGCAGTTCAGTCCAGTTGTACTGTTGGTTCATTCTCCATAGTGGGTGGAGATAGCATCCAGGAATGGGTTAACTCCATCTGTCAGCTTATTGGACTGAGTCTGCAAACTGTGACGACACGGCTCCTCCAATATCCTCCCAGCTTTTAGACTCAGTCGAGCTTTGGACTAGACGTGTTTCTGTGGTTCTCTTCATTCCTCAATACTTTCCACCTAACATCGATAGATCCATCTAAATCGAAGGAGAACTGTATCCCAGCGTGAAATGCTTCGCCTGAAACTGCTGAAGGCCGCGTGGCGGTGATTCGCCTGCCTGAAGGCAGCAGATCAGGGCAGCGCCCACGAGTTCGCTCTGGAACGCTAGCCCTTGCTCCCGCTCAATCACGGTGGAACACCTTATTGATACTAGCATAAAAGGCTTCTGCTTTAAATTGGGGAAGGCCGCATAGCGGCGATTCGATTGCTGGCAGGCAGCAGATCAGGGCAGCGTCCACGAGTTCGCTCCGGAACGTTAGCCCTCGCTATTTCTGAAAGTGATAAGCCTGCTAACTCCTGGCTCAGGTAAGGCAGCCGATTCATCGGGCAGCGCTCACAAGCTTAGCTCCGTGACGGCTGGCCCTGGAACTTATGAAATAGCGCGCCGAACTCTAGCTGCCAGACGCAGGGGAGGCGAGTTCTGATCTCAGAAGCCCCTGAAACGCGAAGCAAGCTCTCCCTCTCTTGGCTGTGCCTCGAGGCGCTTGATACTCTACCCGATATCGGGCATTCTGCAAAGCCCACCTCCCAGAGACAGAGGGAGAGAGCTCAGTGCAACAAGGCCATCCGGGCACGATTCAAAATGGCAGATGCCACTCCCAAGACATCCGCCATTGTGGTGGGAAAACAGATGCCCCCCCCTCTCGCCATAGCCCAGGATGCAGGTCCCTCAGGATCGAGGCCTGCAAGAAAAAGGGCAGCCATCGAGCCTCACGACAGTGGGCGGGCTAAGAGGGCCTCCAAGGCCTCAGAAAGAGATGAGAAGTGTCGGCAAAGGGCCATCGAAAAAGAGTTTGCGAGGGCCCAGAGGGAGGCTGAGAGGAGACCACGTAAACATCTCCTCGGAGAACAAGCTAGCCCCCCCTCACTAACTCCACAGGCCTCACTTCCGCCTGGGCCTCAGGAGGGCTTGTATACCGGGGCATGATCACCTGATGGCGATGAGGAGCAGCTTTCCATTACCAATCTGCCTGGCAACAGCGAGTTCTTCCCAAGCCCATTGCCAGAGCATAGGCCTACTGAGCTGGCCTGGGAGCAGCCTGCCAGGCATTGAGCCTCCCGAGCCGAAGCTACTTTCACCCCTACGGCTGCGGGCCTCCGAGCTCTTTAGCAGTCAGAGTCCCCAATAACTGCAAGTATGGGAGCCCTTATCTCTGAAGCTATCAGACAGGGCATAGCTGCAGGCCTGCAGCAAAGGGAGGCTTTGGAAGCATCCATCCACCTCAGGCCCCGACCTTGTCATCAGGGCTCTCAGGAAATAGGGGATATGCCCCCCCCAAGGGCTCTATCCTCCTGCCTCACCCAGTCAATCCTTATCAGCGGAGGATGCATCTAGAGACCCAGAGTTATCTGATGACGAGGGCTTACTGCCCGACCAGCCCGCATTTTTGGGTCTCTTTTGCCCGGCAGTGTTTAGGTCATTACTATTTAAGGCTAGAAATGCGGCCAAAATGGGACCCAGTCAGGCGCCACAGGACCAGGTCCCGGGCCTTCAGGATCTGACTGATCCCCTTTTTGCAGAGCCCGCAATAGAAAAGGAGGTGGTCCCATCCCTCAGGCTTTTCCTGGATGTTGTGCAAAGACAATGGGCCTCTCCTGGGTCAGGGCCCAATCCTAACAGCCTGGATAAACGGTATTACCAAATGGGCCCGGTCCTTTCTAATATTTTAGAGGTCCCTATAGTAGATGCCCCTGTGGCGCCATTGTCCTCTCCATCAATCATGGCTGACTCTCCACAGGATGCCATCCGGCTGGAGGAGAAAAAAATGGAACAGACCCTAGTCAGGGCTCATCAGGCGGCCGCCTGGGCGGTAAAAGGCTTCTAAGGCAACCTCCTTCTTTAATAGAGCCTCTCTGCTCTGGATGAAGCAACTGCAGGGGAGAATCCCTCCAGATGACCCTAGGTCGCACCAGGATGTCAATAAGATAATGGCTGCGCTGGAGTTCTCAGCGGACGCCACGTTAAAAGTGGCGCGCTTCGCATCCAGGGCCATTTCAGCGTCGGTGGCATTCCGACGTCTTCTATGGCTCCGCCAGTGGCAAGCGGATGCCAGCCATAATTGGAAATTGGCCTCAGCCCCGTACTCGGCCGGGGGGGGGGGGAAAGGCTGTTTGGGGAGTCCCTGGAACCAATTTTAGTGGAATCCAGGGACAAACACAAGATCTTACCGTCCCTGTCCCAGTGGGCTGAGTTTCGCTCTCCCCCCTATTTTCGCCGCCCGTCCTTTCGGGGACAAGAAGGCGGCTCTGGATTCACACGACCTCCGAGACAATTCCCCCCCACCAGACAGGGGCAGTCACAGGACAGGGCAGGAAGAGGCGGGCAACATTTCCCCCCAAAGCGGTCCTTTCGGGGTGGAGGAAATCGCTCCTTTTGCCATCAGAAGTGATTCCTTAATAGACCTTTCCATTGGAGGTCGACTGGCCTTCTTTGCCAGCCAATGGGAACAAATCACTACAGATGCATGGGTCAGGGAGACTGAAATTTGGCCTCTCCCTGGAATTCCTCTCCACCCCCCCCACCCCCTGAGGTTCTTCATCAGGTATCCCCTGTTGAAAGACGGGGCCAAGCGGCTCCTCATGGAATCGGCCATAAACCATCTCATGGACATTCAGGCGATCCAGCCGGTTCCAGAGGAGCAACGCGGACAGGGTTTCTATTCCTCCTGTTCATCGCACCAAAGACTTTGGGGGGATGGAGGGCGATTCTCGACCTCAAACGACTGAACCGTCATATTGTCTACCGACGGTTCAAAATGCATTCGCTACAGACCATCTTAGTGAGCATCAGAAGGGGCGATTTCCTCACGTCGGTGGACCTCACAGAGACATACCTACACGTGCCCATCCATCCCGCCCACAGACAATGTCTCCAATTATTCCACGTGGGGAAGCATTATCAGTACTGGGCGCTTCCCTTCAGCCTGTCCTCCGCCCCCCGGGTATTCACCAAGCTGCTCGCAGCTTTAGCAGCTCACCTTCGCTCCATACCGGTCAGGGTCCAGTGCCATCTGGACGATATCCTCATCCTGTCCGGATCGGCGTCTCGGGCGAGGATAAACCTGGGTCACACCGTTCGAGTCCTCCAGGCCTACGGTTTCTCTATCAACGTGGCAAAAAGCCACCTGGTCCCGACGATATGATTGCTCCACTTTGGGTCAATCATAGACTCTGTAGAGGGCATGGTCTTCTTGTCCCAAGAGCGTCAAACCAGCCTGGCGGAACTAGTGGATCGCGTCCGGAGAGAATGCACTGTACCACTGCTCCATCTCTGTTGGGGAAGATAGTCTCCACCTTTTCCATCATTCCGTGGGCCCGTCTCCACAGCAGAGGCCTGCAGTAGTTTCTTCTCCCGCACCAGAAGTCCGGCCAAAGCAGTTCATCGACCAAGGTATGAGTTCCACCACACGTGATCCGCTCGTTAAACTGGTGGATGTCCCTGGCCATCACCAGGGGTTCCCTCTTCAGGGAACTACCTCGACTAATGTTGACAACCGATGCCAGCCTCTTCGGCTGGGGGGGGGCGCACCTGCAGACTCTTATAGCGCAGGGAGAGTGGACTCAGATGGACTTGAGCCACAATATAAATTGACTCGAGCTAAGGGCAATTCATCTAGCCCTCCAGAGCTTTGAGAGGATGGTGATCAACAAGCATATACTGGTCCTCACGGACAACGTGGCCGCCAAGGAGGAGGCCTACCAGGGAGGGACCCGCTCCTGGCCCCTCATGCAGGAGGCTTAGCAACTGGGCCTCTGGGCAGAGTCTCACGTTCTGTCCCTAAGGGCAGATCACATTTTGGGGGTGCAAATGTGCGGGTGGACCAGCTGGGCAGAGCTACCATCGACCACACGGAGTGGCTCCTGCAGCCCTCCCTCTTCCTAGAGCTGACGGAACGGTTCGGGACCCTGACTGTAGACTTATTTGCCACCCCAGACAACGCACACCTGCCACGGTATTACACCAGGTTCGCGACACCAGGACCAGAAGGCGTGGATGCTCCCCGTAGCCGCCCGGACTACTGTATGCCTTCCCTCCTCTTCCACTAATCCCGAAGGTCATCCGGAAGATTCTGGAGGAGGAGGTGGAAATCCTGCTTCTGGCTCCCCATTGGCCCAGGAGGCCATGGTTCGCAGACTTGGTGAGCCTGTAGCTGGGTCGACCCTGGAGGATCCCGCAGAACAGCATCTCCCTCAGCCAGGGGGCATTGGAACATCCGGACTCACAGTGGTTCCAATTGACCGCCTGGAGATTGAGCGGAGGGTCCTGAGCGGGGACAATTTTTCTTCCAAGGTCATCTGGACGATTCAGGCTTCCAGATGACCTTCGACCACCCGGATATATAATTCTACGTAGAAGAGCTTTTGTACGTGGTGCACCAAGATGGAACTAATCCTTACAAATGTGTCATTACCACAGGTCCTAGAGTTCCTCCAGGAAGGATTGGGTAACGGGCTGTCCCCCAATACCATTAAAAGGCAGGTGGCGGCCCTGTCATCGGTATTGGCGTGTGGAGCCCTGGACTCCCTGGCCCAACTCCCAATGGTCAGATGGTTCATAAGGGGAGCGACTAATCTCCAGTAGTTCACAGGTACCCGACCTGGGACCTGTCGAAGGTCTTAAACGCCCTTACCGGAGCCCCCTTTGAACCCTTGAGGACTACATGCCTTAGATACCTTACGTTTAAGGTGTCCTTTCTAGTAGCCGTCACCTCGGCTAGGAGGGTGTCAGAATTGGTGGCCTTATCCGTTAGACAGGAACTCTGCGTGTTCCACACTGACAGGGTAGTCCTGAGGTTGGACCCTTCTTTCGTCCCGAAGATAAGCACCTGGTTCCATAGGGCCCAGGAACTGGTGTTGCCCAACTTCTGCCCCCAGCCGGGACATCACCTGGAGCAGAGGTGGCATACTCTAGATGTAAGGAGGGCCCTTCGTATATACATCAGAAGGGCTTCCCCCCCTTAGACGTACGGAATCCCTGTTTGTTTCTTTTCGACCAGGCACGCTTGGCAACAGGGTGACCCCTTCCACCATAGGGAGATGGATTAAAGCGTGTATCGCTAAAGCGTATGACCTACAGGCCTTACCGGTGCTTGGACACCTTACAGGCCACCAGGAGCGCGACTACGTCTGTGGTGTGGGCAACTCAGGCCTCAATAGAGGAGGTCTGTCGAGCCGCTACCTGGTCTTCTCTGACTCCCTTCATCCGTCACTATAAACTGGACACCTTCGCCTTGGCAGAGGTGGCATTTGGCAGGCGCGTCCTGCAGAGGGTGCACACGGATGGGGGGGCCCTGGACCAGACCGGCCCACCCATGAGGACAGCCAAGCTTTGGTATGTCCCATTCCTGGATGCTATCTCCTATGCACTATGGAGAAAGGGAGTTGGTCTTACCTGAGACACCTTTTCTCTTGGTGGTGGAGATAGCATCCAGCCCCACCCCGATTGCGGTCTGGTCCTGGGGCCATGTGGAACCACAGCTGCATAGTATCACGTCAGTCTGCCGTGATGCCTTCGTCAAAAGCTGGGAGGATAACCGGAGGAGGCGTGTCGTCACAGTTTGCAGACTCAGTCCAATAAGCTGACAGACGCAGTTAACCCATTTCTGGATGCTATCTCCACCACCAAAAGAAAAGGCATCTCAGGTAAGACCAAGGCCCTTTCTCTTTGATTGCCCATTAGGGGCCAGATAATTCGAGGATGGCAAATTAATCAGAATGTCTAATAGGTGAAAGGGAGTCTTCCAAACTTGGGTGTAAAATGAGAAATGAGATTACATGATTCACTAACAAACACACAAATACTCTGGTATCTAAAATCATGGTCTAGAAATAATATTTCTTAAGGTGTGGCCCTAGGACTCCTGAGGTGATAAAGGCCAATACAGCCAAGAGCAAAGCTTCCTGTCCCAGAAATGGCTGGAAATAGAGTACAAGGTGTAATTGTTTTAAGCCCTCCCAGTCATAGCCTGCAACTGCTTTGCGAGCAGGACTCCAGAAAAATTCCCCATAATAATGCTGAACCATTCTATTTCAAGTTACCTATGACTTGAAAATGACTTGATTGATTAGTGTGAAATCTATCTTACTCAAGGAAAAAATAAAAGTGTGTTTGTTTTAGGTGGAACTCCTGGAAGCAGCTCTGGATCACAATACTATTGTCTGTTTGAACACTGGCTCAGGGAAGACTTTTATTGCAGTGCTACTCATTAAAGAACTTTCTTATCAGATCCGGGAAGACTTCAACAAAAAAGGAAAAAGAACAGTATTTTTGGTTAATTCCGGTATGGATTTAATGTAATTTAATCAATAAGGAGAACATTTTTAATTTTAAAATAAAAGTAGACTGGAGTTTTAAAACAAGAAAATGAAATAATGTTTTGTTAGTAGGCAAGATGAAATTGAAACTGTATGGCTGTATGTGTTGAATATCATTCTGTGAGAAATAATCAAACTTAACTGAAAAGTGTCTACTTTTCATAGACCTAATATGGATGATTCTAATTGTATGTGTTAAAAGAGCCAGTTTGATGTAGTGGTTAAAGCTAGAAATCAGAAGACTGAATTCTAGTCCCACCTTAGGCACAAAGCCAGCTGGGTGATCTTGGGCCAATTACTTTCTTTCAGCCCTAGGAAGGAGGCAGTGACAAACCACTTTTGAAAATAAACCTTGGCAAGAAAACAGCAGGGACTTGTCCAGTTAGTCTGCAAGAATCAGGCCATTGAACAGAAGAGATAAAAAAATTGCACGTGTACTTGAGAATACATGTCAAAGTGTTTGTTTTACTATCCCTAACATGTTTTTTTTTCCCTATAAAGCAAACCAAGTTGCTCAGCAAGTATCAACTGTTAAGACACATTCAGATCTCAAAGTGGGAGAGTATTCAAGTGTGGAAATAACAGAAGCATGGACAAAAGAAAGATGGAACCAGGAATTTGCAAAGTATCAGGTAAGGTATCTTTATATTTTTATACTATAAATTTGATACCATGATTAATTTTATCTAGTAAAGAATTGTGTGTTATTTCAATAAAACATAACATAAATGTCATAAATGTTCTTTGAATATGGGTAGAATAGAATCAGGAAAGGCATGAGAACTGACAATATTAAATATAGTCTTACCCATTTACATGGGATATACAGTCAAAGTCTGTAGCTTACTCTATTGTGTAATGTTATATGACAAATAATATCTAAATAAAAATTACTTTGATAAACTTCCTAGTGGTTCTCTAGATTGCTCTTTCTTATATAAACAGAAGCAAGGGTCTGGATTTGAAGGATAGCAATAGCACTTAGACTTATATACCGCTTCATAGTGCTTTACAGCCCTCTCTAAGCGGTTTTACAGAGTCAGCATATTGCCCCCAACAATCTGGGTCCTCATTTTACCCACCTCGGAAGGATGGAAGGCTGAGTCAACCTTGAGCCGGTGAGATTTGAACCGCCGAACTGCAGCTAGCAGTCAGCTGAAGTAGCCTGCAGTGCTGCACTCTAACCACTGCGCCACCTCGGCTCTTTTTTGATGAGGAATAAGAAGCCCTAAAGTCTGTTAGAAAGCCAGCGTAGTGTAGTCCTTAAGGCACCAAGCTAGAAATTAGGTTCTAGTCCCACCTTAGGCACAGTTTTTTAAAAAGAGGAAAGTTGGCTCAAACGCACAACTTTAAGGGATTTTTACCCTTAATTGGTATTTCTGTGAATCTGTGTCAATTAGATGTTACAGCAAAAATGTCTTGAGGTTTTTTTAATCTAAGGTCTAGTTTTCTTCATAACAGAATTTTAAAATTGTAGAATGGCAATCTCTATTTTGTTTCCTTGGCTTTCTTTAATAGGAATGAGTATTATAGAACAGCTCTACAAATATTGTCTAATTTGAAAAAGTAGGATGTTATTATTCAATTTGAGCAGCCTTTGAATAGGATTACAATGCGTTTCACCTCATTTAGCCAGAAGTTTAAATAAAAGGCCAAATTCTGTGTTACAGACTGTTTTTATGTAGAAATAAACAAATGTTCAATTTTTAATATTGACTAAATTGAGTAACCTTTAGCTCTTTCCATAGCAATAATCTTATTTTTGTCTTACATTTTTTCAGGTTCTGGTTATGACATGTCAAATCGCTTTGAATGTTTTAAAAAATGAACATTTAGCCCTCTCAAACATTAATCTCCTTATTTTTGATGAGTGCCATCTTGCAATCCAGGATCATCCTTATAGAGAAATTATGAAGGTATATTACTCAGCTAGGTATTGAATACTTAATCTTCAATTTTCAGTGTACATCAGTTAGGAAAAGTATTTATAAGATGTGCAGCACTACAAATAATCTGAAAAGGTCCTTTGAAGCAGGCAACGAATACAGGTAGTCCTTGACTCACAGTCGCCGTTGGGACCAGATTTCTAGTGATAAGTTATTACAGTCGTAAGTCAAAACACCCACATGAGCAAACCAGATTTTCTGACTTTTTTGCAGTGGTTATTAAGCAAATTATTGTAGTTATTAAGTGAATACACAATTGTTAAGTGAACATAAGAGCAACCCTATTCTTCTGAAGGGTGTTTTTTTTTGCCAGAAACTGCACCAAGAGCCTAAAATGCAGTCTGTTGACTGCGGGGG
>QLTV01002691.1:2693999-2710372 GCA_003457575.1 Thermophis baileyi
CGGGACGGGGGACGGGGGGGGAGATGGACATTTTATAATAGCCAGAAGTATTTTATGGGCCCATCTTAACTTTAAATGGTTGTTATGTAACTGGTTCTAAGTCAAAGACTACTAACATACTGTTGATGCTTCCTTGCAAAAGTTTTTACAGCAGTCATTCACCAGTCATTAGGTGAATCTGGTAATTGAGTGAATGCTGCGGTCATTAAGGAAACCATTCACTATGGGGCATTTTTGCAGAAAGCTAGAAATAAACACCAATTTTAGTCAAAAAGCATAATAAATTGCTGACACATAACTATAGGGTGCTATAAATGGCCATAAATGTGGGCCAGTTGTCAAGAGCCCAAAATGCGGTCACATGACCATGGGGGACCCAGGTCTTCAGAACTGGGTCGTAAGTATCTGGTGAGGGCGATTTTAACTGAATAGTTGCTGACAGGTTGTAAGTCATTCTCGACTTTATGTAATTAGGTACTGATACAGTAAAAATATATTGTTCATTCTGATAGCAGCTTTGCCATTGAAGAAATTAACAGAGTCTGTTTCCTGTAAAGATTCACAGGTGAATAGAGCATATGCATTTACTCAGCAAATTCTGCTAAATGAAAGAAGAATTGGGTCTATCTGAGCCAAATGGCCAGTGGCAAGCTATTTTTTACAAGTTTGCAAAGTTATTTTTGTATTAACTCAGTAAAAAAATGCTTGGGATTATTCTTTGCTCTGGGTTTTAGGGGTAATATAGATGGAATATACATATTTCTTTGTCAAGGAGATTTATTTTGTTGATTATACTTAGTAACTGATGTTTGCAAGCTTTATTAAAATTATCTATTTGGAGAATATGATCTCTCACTGCCAAATGTTAAATAAAAAGATGTAGGGAATTTACTTAAGTAACCAAGATACTGCAGAATCTATAAAGTCATCTGTGGAACTTTAAAATTCCGGCACAATAAGAATTGGACTTCGTTCTTTGGGACTACACAGTGGAATAAAACAGCTGTATTATTTTAATGCAGTCTCATAAGGAAGGCTGAGAGGGTGGGTTCACCTGTGGAATGGATACAAAGCCATTGCAAAATTCTAACTTCAGATTTATTGTGTATGCCAAAGTTGCTATGTTTTAATAGCAGCACAGTATTAAACATAAAACCTAGATCTATGTGTAAACAGTAAATCAGCTTCTTGGTTTTCTCACATCGCTCTGGCATTCTTTTTCATATTGAAAAAGAGCTATAGAATTTCACAGTTTGTTATTGAATTCTTTCTTATCCTATCCTTGTATTTGAATGCACCCTTGGATTTCCTTCTGATTTATTTTCAGCTTTGTGAGAGTTGTCCATCCTGTCCTCGAATCTTGGGATTAACCGCTTCCATTTTAAATGGAAAATGTGATCCAGCAAAGTTAGAGGAGAAGATTCAGAAACTGGAGAAAATTTTAAAGAGCAGTGCTGAAACGGCAACTGATTTAGTAGTTTTGGACAGGTATCTTACCACATATTTGACTGAATGTTGAATGTCATTCATGAACATTTATATGGAAAGGATGAAATGATTGTATATATCTAAAATGTCAGCATTTTGGTTTTGATTATTTTTTAATGGAATTTTAAATCTCTTTTGATAATGTCAGCTTGCGTATTGTATCTTCACAGTCATAGTTTTTAAATAACATGCAATGTCTTAATTATTGTCTTGCATTTATCAACTCTCAACAATTATAAACAATTTTTTTTTGTTTTTTCATGGAAAAGATATACTTCTCAGCCATGTGAGATTGTGGTGGATTGCGGACCATACTCTGACAAAAGCGGGCTCTATGAAAGACTGTTAACAGAGCTGGATGATGCGCTTAGCTTTCTGAATGATTGCAACATATCTGTACATTGTAGAGAGAGAGATTCTATCTTAATTTCTAAGCAGGTATAGACAACAATTTATGCATCATTATATTATTAAAATTGCTTTACAATATTTTAAGTCATATAATTTCACATAAATTTTCACCTTCATAAATGTTTCTTCATTTATTCATCATGATTTTTGTATTAATAGCTAATTAGTTTAGGAAATTAAGATAAACTCTCTAAATCCTAAAGATCAAACCTGAGAATTTTAAAAATACATAAGAATTGTACTTAAGATTAAGTTAGAGACAAGTTGCAGAATTCTCTCCTAATATTTTACTAGAAATGGTCAAGAAACAATAATATGAAATGTATAATTTTGGTGAGAAATTAAAAAAAAATACTTTGGATTCTCTTGTTTTTAAATTGTTGTAAAACCTGTTACTTGTTGGGCTAGCTTGTTTTTTAAATATTAATTTTAGGATATGCATATATTATATACCGTATTTTTCAAAGTATAAGACACACCTTCCCCCCCCCCCAAAAAAGTGGGTGAAAATTTAGGTGCGTCTTATAGACCGAATACGGGCGTTTTTGGCCTCCCGAATCTTCCGCGCATCGTGTTTTCGCCCTCCCAGGCCCCCAGAAGCACTCTTCAGTGTTCCGCATGGCCCGTTTTCGCCAAAAATGGGCCCATTTTCACCAAAAATGGGCCCGTATTTGGCCTGCAGAGTGCTTCTGGGGGCCTGGGAGGGCAAAAACGCGATGCGCAGAGGGCTTGGGAGCCTGAAAACGGGCCCATTTTTGGCGAAAATGGGCCATGAAGAGCACTGCAGAGTGCTTCTGGGGGCTGGGGAGGGTGAAAAAACGATGCACGGAGGCCCAAAACTACTTTTTTCTTGTTTTCCTCCTGTAAATTTAGGTGCTTCTTATAGTCTGGTGCATCTTATAGTCCGAAAAATACAGTAGTTATTTATATAATTAGTCTGGTGGTTAAGGTGCCGGATTAGAAACTAGGAGACTGTGAGTTCTAATCTTGCTTTAGGCATGAAAGCCAGCTGGTGAATCTAGCTCAAAACATGAGGCTCAGGTGAAAAGCCAATCAGTCAATTCCTGTCAGAACCAATGGATCAACACCCAGTTTATCTCCCCCCCCCCCCAAAAAAAGCAGACACTGCACTTTAGAAAAATACTAGGAAGGGAAAAAATCTGTATAAGTGAACTATGACAACTGAGTTCCCTTAAACCTGCAGGAATCCAAAAGAAATTATTTGGTATCTGTGAATCAGTTTTGTATTCATACATTTTACCCCAGTATTGTGATGTATTTTTCCTCATTTTTTCTTGCATATTCATTGTTTATTCTAGTATCTATACTAGGTTGAAAAATAATGATGTTAAAACACTGATGTGAGTCGTATTTATTTTGTATTAGTAATAATTTACTCAATTTCAACCTCATGAGAAATGAATATGCAGATATACTCATTACTGATATCCTTTTGAATTCTTACGAAATTAATTCCTGATTAAATTAATAATAGAATATACACAAGTGCATTTGTGTGCTATATTGAATTAATAAATTTTTCTTTGGTTACAGATACTGTCAGACTGCCGGGCAGTGTTGCTTGTTCTGGGACCGTGGTGTGCAGATAAAGTAGCTGGGATGATGGTGAGAGAGCTACAGAAGTACATTAAGCATGAGCAAGAGGAGCTGCACAGGAAATTTTTATTGTTTACAGATACTTTCCTAAGGAAAATTCATGCACTCTGTGAAGAGCACTTCTCGCCTGCCTCACTTGACCTGAAATTTGTAACCCCAAAAGTAATAAAACTGCTTGAAATCTTGCGCAAATATAAACCCTATGAACGGCAACAATTTGAAAGTGTTGAATGGTATAATAATAGGAATCAAGATAATTATGTATCTTGGAGTGATTCTGAGGATGATGATGAGGATGAAGAAATAGAAGAGAAAGAGAAGACAGAGACTAACTTTCCTTCTCCGTTTACCAATATTTTATGTGGAATTATTTTTGTGGAACGAAGATACACTGCAGTTGTTTTAAACAGGTATATCTCTTTAATAAAACAAAAAGTATTGTATGTAGCAAAAGGGCATAGTATTAATCTGGAATAACTATTCAGCCATTCAATAATACACATACTAATCACATAGAAAAGGATACATAGACCCACAGAAATGTTCTTTATTGTTTTAAAATCTTATTTAGTGATGTGTATTCCTATTTTGATATATTCCTACCCTGAAGAAACTAAAAAATTGAAATTAAATTTTAATTTTTCCTTTAAAAAAAAATCTCCCTGGGGCAGAAAACTACCATTCTTGCTAATTTCTCTTCAGCATAGTAATTCTAGTTTCCAGCTTTCTGTGGCTCATTTTGTTCATTACTATCAAAAAACACCACGGCCTTGTATTTGAAATGGCCAACAGCTTCAACTGGTTAAGGCACCCAGCAAGAAACCAAGACTAGCCCCACCTTATATATGAAAGCTGGCTGGGTGACATAGGGCCAGTTACTTGGCCCAGTTCACCTTGCAGAGTGGTGGTTGTAGAGAAAATAGGAGGAGAAAGGAGTATTAGATATGTTTGCTGTCTTGAATTATTTAATCATATTATTTAATATAATCATAACAATATATTATAATATATAATATAAATAATAAAATTAATGTAAATTAATACAATTTAATAATAAAGGCAGGATAAAAAATGAACTATGATGATCTCTGCTATGTTCTACATTCCTACAAAGGCTTGTTCTGTTTCTTTTTTTTTTTTTAATAAAATAATCTTTATTGGGTTTTTCGTTAAAAACAACATATAGAACAAACATACAAAAAATACACAAAACAAAAACAAACACAAAAATTACTAACCACTTTTACAGCTTCTTCAAAGTTTCACATGAAAGAAACAACCAGAAGGCTTGGAAAAACCTGAGTACCTGTAATAGTACAAGCCTGTTTCATAATTAAAAAAAAAATCCTAAAGGAAACTCCAAAGAGAACCAATTAAGACTATGTTCAGTCACAAAAGAATGCTAAATGGTAGACAAGGAAGAAAGCAAATGAACTGAATATCTGTAGCAGGGTTGCATAGTTCATGCAGAATCTTCATCATCTTGAGAATAATTTTTCAACAACAAAAAGTTTTAACTATCAAATGCCTAATTTAGTTTTTCTTTTAATTTCAACTTAATTTTATATTTATTTTTCTGAAGTTATTCTGGCCAAAACAAATTTATGTTTTTCCTGATTCCTGATTAAACCCAGTTATTGTGAATTACACGAAATTCTTATTAATATCTGTATTTCAGGCAAAAAGTATGAAAATATTTTAAAGATTTGTTTTAAGTAAAAATTACCTAATTTGGGGAAAGTCCTTTAGTTTGTGTGCATATGCCTATGAACATCTGTAGGAATTTGCATGTGTATTTTTATTGTTCACTATGCCACAAATCAGAAAAAATAAATTCTTGAAAGATGTCAGATAGATTCCTATTTCTATCAGTTTCCCATAATTTTTTAATCTAAAAATTAAAACTTCACTAGATTTTTAGGAAGATTTAAACATACATGAACCATACTTTTTTAT
Source organism: Thermophis baileyi (assembly GCA_003457575.1). Lineage (NCBI taxonomy): Eukaryota > Metazoa > Chordata > Lepidosauria > Squamata > Dipsadidae > Thermophis > Thermophis baileyi. The sequence goes on from QLTV01002691.1 coordinate 2,699,472, forward strand.
ATTAACTTTTTTGTTTCACATGTAAGATATATGAAAAACATGTTCAACATATAAGATATGAAAGACATGTAAAACATTCTTTGTCAGTGGACTTGAGTTTAAATATTTTTAAAAGAATGAATGCAACCTGTGTATATATCCTGGTAAGAAAATCAATTACCATACCTCTCTTTTCTGTATTGTATATCTCAAAAATTCTTATATATATTTTTTCAACTTTATGCATCTTCCAAAATATGTGTAATATATTTAGGTTGATAAAAGAAGCTGGCAAACAAGACCCAGAGCTGGCTTACATCAGCAGCAATTTTATAACTGGACATGGCATTGGAAAGAATCAGCCCCGTAGCAAACAGATGGAAATAGAATTCCGAAAGCAGGAAGAGGTAACTTTAATGAAAATAATTGTATATAAATGTGCTGTATTTTCTTGCATTAGAACCCTTCATTAAAAATTCCCCATCTTGAATGTTGTGAATATCAGTATATAAAAGGAATGTATTTAAAGCTTCTGAAATAAATTGTATATTTTAAAAAATAGAAAAGTAAGACCAAGCATTCATGCCTTCTTTAATGATAGCATTTGACTTAATATTAAGAATTAAGATTGTTGTTGGAAATATTGTGTAAAACAAATATTTTAGCAGCAATAGCTGCCATTTCTTTTCCTCTGTTCTGTAATCCAATTTGTTGTTTCTGTAAAATCAATGTAAATATCCTCTTCCCACAATTTGTGGATTGTGCACCAACCATACAATCCATATTGGTTCCTGATTTAGCCTCAGGACAGTTTGGAACTATCTTCCCTTTCTGATTCCATTGACTAAGGTTAGGAATATCTGTGTATGTGTACGCACATCTATGCTTGTAGTACACGTGGCTCTTTTATCTCAATTTTCTATTCTTGACAGAACCAGATGAAATTTGCAGACAAAACTTTCTCTTGCTGAGATCAAGCCTGACAATTTCACTTATTGAGATGAGGTTTTATACTCTTACGTTTTTAATGGTCAAGATGAGATACAGAATAGAAAGCTGTAAAATAATTCAGGAGAGTTTTGACATGTGCGATTGATTCTTTTCCTTTACATCGTTGTCTCTTTTGAGGGGGTATATTATACATTTAAAATATTCTATCTTCACTTGTCCCTAAGCAAGCAATCTATAAAATCTTAATTTCTCCAATTTGCATCAAATTTGAATGGATTATGGCTGTGGAGCTCTTACAGAGGAACTTGACAATTCAACATTTTTCTAACAAGCATCCAGTTCTACATCTGAAGACACCCCCCACCAACTTTTTCTCATGATTCTGCTGCTGGGAAGGAGAAGAATCAGAATGAATACCAGTGTGTCATGGTATCGGAGTTGAACTGGGGAGGACTAGGTGCTGAAATGGTCTGGTGATAGAACACAACATCAATAAAACCTTGATTAACAATAGGATCTATGCCTATAATTCTCCTCCTCCTCCTCCTCCAGTGTTTTCATTATTCAGACGTTAGGCAGAAATCTATCCCATTTTGAATAATTATCGTAGGACTCTAGTCCTCCAGTGCTAAACGAAGTACCAGAAATGTTCCGATTCAATTCATTTTAGAGGAGTTCTGTTTCGGTTCATGTATTTTCTATTTATCCGAATAATTAACTCATTCATTCAACTCCGTTTTGTTCGTGTCACATATAATAAAATGTAGCTACCAGACTGACATTTTTAGTCCAGAAAGTAGGTAGCTTTAACTGTACAAGCTAGGCAAATGCATAAATCTGCTTTTGTACCTGGATCGTGCTTTAAAAAGGACTGTAATAGTGAAACTTGGTTGTTGTGTTTTTTCATGTAACTATAGCTGTTCTATGATTTTTTTTTACTTTTAAGCATCAGCTTTAAGAATTTTTAAACCATTAAACTTGAGTGTCCATTTGAATGAGACTTACATGCTATGTTATAAAATATGAGTAGATGTTTAGAAAACTAAGCTTGTTTGCTTTTTTATTACTTTAGATATTCTTAGTTGCTAGTTCACTGAATTGAAATTTAAGGATCTTAGAACTATATTGGCTGCAGCATTTTTAAATTATTATTTTACTGCTTCTGGAAAAATTATTTTTGTTCATTTTGTTCCATTTTGCTGGAAAATGGAAATGATTAATATTTTAGTATTAACTAATATGAATCGAATATGAACGAATATGAAGTTTGAAATAATCATATTTCTGTAACCAAATTTTTTCATATATAGTTAAATAAGTTCAGAATTGCCATTATTAACAATGTTATCATTAATGGCAGAAACGTCCAGTACAGTTCTTTAAATGAGCTTGTTTCAATAAACTAGAAATGTATTTCAGTGTTTGGTATATTTTATTTTTCAAATGAAGCAAATGACAGCAAGTAAAAAAACCAATGGGTAATTCCTAGCTCATAGATGAGAATGTAGCACTAGTCTGCTACTCGTTAAAGCTGCCAGGAAATCTCAGGAAAAGAGACGGCTTGTGCTTGAAACACCTTTTTGGAATTAAAGCTGCACTTTGATCAAATTGTAGTAATGCTTTTTCTGTCTTCAGTGACAAGAAAATCTGGAGAGTCCTGGGCTTACATTTTAGAATATATTGAATTTTAGAGAAGTGACAAATAAGTGGATTCTACACAAGTGTTTTAAAGATAATACAGCATAAATTGGGGAACAAAAAACAAAAACTCATATTAAAATGTGAACTAAAGAATTTATAAATTATTTTCCTAAAATTAACTATTCTCTAAAATTATAACCTGTTATCTTTGTATTTCTATAACATTTTATTCTTTTTTAAATAATTTTATTGGAATTTTTAATTTTATTGAGGAAAATTAAAATAAGTTTTTAAAACTATAACTTTTATTCCAAATCATTGGACTATAAGTAGAGTTCTGCAAGTATTGGAATATTAAACTTTTGTGAAGATAATGGCTTTACAACAGATGGTCTTAGAAATATGTCTTCTTGGTTACTTTGTAGGTTCTTAGAAAATTTCGAGCACATGAAACCAACTTGCTAATTGCAACTAGTATTGTAGAAGAGGGTGTTGACATACCAAAATGCAATTTGGTGGTTCGTTTTGATTTGCCCACAGAATATCGTTCCTATGTGCAATCCAAAGGAAGAGCCAGGGCACCAATCTCAAACTACATTATGTTAGCTGATTCAGACAAAATTAAATGTTTTGAAGAAGATCTTAAAACGTACAAAGCGATTGAGAAGGTATGTGACAAAGAAGTCCATGTATGTCACTGAATCATAAAGGAATTGACGGGGGGTTTTAATTTATTTATTTGTACCAGCTTTATCCTTTTCCACTTCCAAATACCAGAATGGCTTACAGTATTAAATATTGGAAAATTAGAAACAAAAATCAATTGATACAATTAGAACAATCGGCTTGATGCAAGGTAATATGATCTTACTCATCCCCAAATGCTTTAAAAAAAACTGCTTTTATGGTTCTAAAAATGTAAAATAGTGATTCACTAATTTAGTTATCAGACAATCAGTTTTTCTTAAAAGTGGAAGAAATTCAAAGAAACAATGGGAATCCAGGTTTAATTGAGAAAGATGTCTTGATGACTAAAGGAGCAAAAAGAATAGACTTAGAAGATTATATTGCCCAAAGGTAGGTGGACAAATAAGAGATCCACACCAGAAGACCCACAGAAAGACGACTAAATACAATAAGAGACATAGGATTTTAAGATGAATTAATAACTAGCTAATAGACATCTCTCAGTATACTGGTCCCATCTTTTATTTATATATTTATATTTTTATAAAGTTAAAAACATTTTACATTTTTATTCACATGCACTCTCTGTAAATGCTTAAAAAGAGGTGTTTTGAAATCATCAATGTGCATGCACCCAGTTGTAGAGATAGCTGGAAGTAACTTCTGAAGCAGTTATGCCAGCCTTTTTAAAGACACAAGTGGTTTAACTATTGTAAAATAGTACTTCATATTGTTCCTGCATGTTCCAAAGCAGTTCTTTTGAATCATTTGGAGAACCAAGATATTTATAAAAATACAGAAATTAATGTATATGCTAATACTCATAAAATAGTACACAAAAAGATACTGATCTATCAATTATTCTTTTTCCAACAGAAGCCAAGTAATTTGAACATTAATCGTCTCTGAGTCAGTGTTGTTAGTTTCTTTTTCTTAGCTGGAATGTACTGTTAATGTTGGTGTGACCTCTTCCATACTAGTGATTGTGATAATTCTTCCCTTAAAAGAGCTGGGAACTAATATGAAGTTAGTAAAGATATAGCCCATAGATAATCCCATTCTACCTTAATTATTCTTAAATATTCTGTATCTTTCACTTTTGCTAATAATTTTTATCTCAAGTCTGAATTTATATAATGTTCTTACCGTTCTCTATTAATTGATTATTTTTTTTAAGATTCTGAGGAACAAATGCTCGAAGTCTGTTGATATTAGTGAAACAGAAAATGAGCCTATTATAGATGATGATGACATCTTCCCACCATATGTGTTGAGGCCAGAAGATGGTGGTCCAAGAGTCACAATAAACACTGCTATTGGGCACATTAATAGGTATGGTGACTATTGTTTCCCTATTTAGCTCTATATTTCATATGATATAAAGCAGTCTTTTAATTAAATGCTGGTAACTGTATCTGTTTTAAGCATTTGTCTATTTTGGTTAAACTAAGGATTTTATGTCTTACAAGAAATAAGACAACCAAATCCATTTATTGTTTCATTATTACTTTTTCTGAAATATATTTAATATTGGAGGATAGGGAGGGAATGAAATGGAAGAGAGGTATCAATGTAATTTTAAAGCAAATACTTTTGTAAAATGGGGTTCTTATTTCTTTCTGAGCTTGATAGTTTGCTTGTAGATATTTTATTACATGATTAGATAACATCATCCATGCTGCACTAATGATGTTACCTAGTTGGGTATTGAAACGTCTGCAAGCAAACCACCAAGCTCAGGGAGGACTCCCCGTCATTGTCCTTAGTTAAATCTTGGGATAATAGTGGATAGTACAGTAAGAATGCCAGCTCTGCATATGATAGCTATGAAAAAGGAGTAGTTCATGTTATGACTAATTGAAAAAAAAATATTATAATTAATGTTATGTGAATTATGTTCATAAATCAAGAACTTTCTATAAGAAACATATATTATAAAAGGTAGACTAGTGGATTATTTAGCTGGGAACAATATTGGGTACATGTTGGGCATTTCATAAAACAATTCATGGCACGGGAAAAAGACAGAATTTTTTCCTCCCTTTCTCAAAATAGAAAAAAACATTTACTGTGGCTGATTGAATATAGTTTTAAGACAATAGTTCAAAGGACAAACATACATAATTATATCATACAGGATATAATTAATTCCTAATTATATACTTTATGAAGTATGTAATTCATACTTAATGTGTTGGCCTCTACATTGGATGGTTTTAAAAAGAGATTAAGTAAGTTCATTGAGATGTGAAGGGCTATTGATCTTGAATTTGTTGCACCCAAGTTGTGAGGAACATGCCACCAAGTACTATTTCAAAGGGAACAATGTTAGAAGAAGGATATGCCTCCCTCCTGCTTCCAAGCAACTTAGAGGCAGCTGCTTGACCACTATGAGAAACAGAATACTAGGTTGAGGAGGGTTCTGGACATATTCAGTAAAACTTATCTTATTAGACACCTGCCATATTTTTTCTGGTTTAATGTGATATTACTCAATTAACAGATAAAATTTTCCAGTGGCTATCCATTTCAATCTTGGAAACATCCCGAGATTCTCCTGTTTATTGTCTTTATTGTCAGTCTGCTTGGGAGAATTGTACAGTATTATATTTAAATCAAACCATTTAACTCTGGGTGGAAATCTTAGAAATAATTGCAAACTATTGGCTTATCCATTTGCCTGTTGATTTTTGTTAACTTGTGAATATCTTAGCCATAAAATGTCATTTGCTTTGTAAAATATGTTTATGTTTATTTTTTAAAATATGTCAAATAGGTATTGTGCTAGATTACCAAGTGATCCATTTACTCATCTGGCTCCAAAGTGTAAAACTAGAGAGCTTCTTGATAACACATTTTATGCAACACTTTATCTACCTATCAATTCTCCTCTTCGAGCATCAATAGTCGTAAGTATTTTGTTTGTTTAGACTAAATAAATTTTGAGTGTGTACAATGTTTTCCCTCTGACATGGCTTGCAACTTGTTTTTCCTGCAATGCATAACTTGCTGTTATATATATGAAAGGTTTACTCTGTGCTAAGTAGCTGGTCCATGGATTTTATATGACTACAATATTCCCAGGTGTCTCAACTGGAAATTGATCAATCAAATGGGGTATAATTGAGGTCATTTGAAGCACTGAAATATATACTATTGCGAAGAAGGTTTACTTTCTTCTCTCTATTTGAATTAAGCTAACTATTAAAGCTTGAATGACAAAGCATTATGTGCAAAAGTCATAAACTCAAGGACTAAGTTAATGATTTTATTAGCAATATGGAAGCATCTTAGTGTAGAAAAAATAATTTATTTTCCTTTCATATTAAATATTCAGTCTAAATAGTGATGTATTTTGAGTTTTACAATAACCTGAAATATATTTTTGCAAAACAATTATTGGCTATATTTGGAATATATAAATAACATCTGTTTTACGTAGAGCTGTTATTTTATGTTCTTAAACCTGTCCCTTATACAACACTTACATATTTTTTATGCATGACAGTTATTAGAGAGTCAGTATAGCATATTAGTTGAGGTGAATGTCCAGGAATAAATCCACCCCAGCCATGCATGCATATTAGGTGACTTTGAGCCTGTTAGGCTAACCTGCTGCACAGGGTTGCTATGGGGGTGGGGCAGGGGTGGGCTTCAAAAAAATGTTAGCAACTGGTTCTCTGCCCGGTTGCTGGGTGGGTGTGGCCATGGTGGGCGTGGCCTAGTCAGCCTCCTGCACCACGGGGGGGGGAGTTTTTGCCCTCCCCGGGCTCTCTGGAGGCTGGAAACGGGCCGTTTCCGGACCTTCCGGGAGGCCTGTTTTTCACCCTCCCCGGGCTCTGGAGACTTTCCTTGAGCCTCCGGGAGGGCGAAAACTGCCTCCCCCGGGCTCTGGAGGCCCTTCAGAAGCTGGAAATGTGCCCGTTTCCGGCCTTCCGGAGCCTCCGGGAGGCCCATTTTTTGCCCTCCCCGAGCCTCCACGTGGACCCTGCACTTACCTGGCATCCAAAACAGGCCGCATGGAGACTCTGGGGAGGGGTGGGCAGGGCCAGTCAGGAGTGGGATTTGGGGGTTCGCCAAACCGCACAGAATCTTCGCTAGAGGATCACCCGAACCCGGAGCAGCCCACCCCTGGGGTGGGGGGAGAGGGAACTGGAAGAAAAAAATGCTGTGTATTTCACCATGAACTCGAGGGAAAGATAAGATATTAATCTAACAAATAATAACTAAAACATTATTATTTATTGATAGGAAATGTTTAAAGACTTGCTTCAAATTTTATTTCCAGGGTCCTCCAATGAGTTGTGCGAGATTAGCAGAAAGAGTTGTCGCTCTTATTTGTTGTGAAAAATTGCATAAAATTGGTAAGTATAACTTTTAGAAGCAATATCATTTATTTAAAGAACATTTGATACTATCTTGACACTTATGATTTTTTTTTAAATGTAGAGGGAAAGAAATATCTGAAAATGCCATTTTAGGTTTTTTTGGAACTGGCAGTTTTTATTTCTGGTCTTTAAAGTCACTTTTATAGTTTTCTACTAACCATCATTTTTATATCCAACCTTTGCACTTAGTATTTTTCTCTGGTGGAAATTCATGTATGTAAGAGTATCTAGTATCATGTATGCTGAGTTACTTGAATTCTTAGCACAATTTGGTTTTCACACTCTTGGTCCTGACGATTGTAACCAGTATCAAGAAGGTCTAGTATTTACTGTACTGACAATATTGGCGATAAGCTTAATTCTCTGTATTTTCCATATAGATTCACCTTCCATATAGACCTCCATCAATTGTTTAACTGGCTAATATGGCTATGTAGCTCCACATTTATTTATTTATTTTCCCATTATTTGCTACTTTCTTTTCATCCTACACAGTACAAAAATTGTATTAAATATGAGACTGACTGATTTGTCTCCCAAGCCTGACATCAAGGGCTGAGAGAGAGTGACTAGTTCAAAGTCACCCTGCTACCTTTCATGCCTAAGACAAGACTAGAACTCAAGTCTCCTGGTTTCTAGCCTGATGCCTTAACCGCTAGACCAAACTGGCTCTCAAAAAGACAATAAATAAATAAATAAATAAATCACTTCCTTCTGTCCTTTCATGCCAGACAATATAGAAATTGTATTAAGTAAGTTAAATACTTGAAATAAAACCTGAAGGTAAAACTTCCATCTACAATTCTTTTAAAAAGTTACTCATCTTTAAATGACTTCCCGTTTCTTCCATTGAAATCAGTTTGAAATATTTCGATCCATTGTCAAATAATTCTCAGAGAGAACAATAGACTGCTCTGCTTCTAGAATGAAAAAAAAAACTTTCCTCAACCCTCTGGAAAACAAAATTTCAAAAATAAACTTTTCCCTTTCCATGGAATTTAGCTGGTGGTTGTTTTTTTTAACTGTCCCTGAAACACTTGGTTAAAACATAATGCTGTGATGTCAAGCTCTCCTGCCCATTTCCCAATTGCCTTCTCCTCAGTGGTGAATTCCAAATTTTTTTACTACCGATTCTGTGGGCGTGGCAGGGGAAGGATACTGCAAAATCCCCATTCCCTCCCCACTCCTGGGGGAAGGATATTGCAAAATCTCCATTCCCACCCCACTCTGGGACCAGCCAGAGGTGGTATTTGCCGGTTCTCTGAACTACTCAAAATTTCCGCTACCGGTTCTCCAGAACCTGTCAGAACCTGCTGGATTTCACCCCTGCTTCTCCTCCTGCAACTTCTGTTTATGATACTTAATGTTATTAAGATCCCACTGTGGAACTTAGTAATATGTAATTATTTGAGGGGCTCAGGTTTCTTATTAGAAGAAGGGATAAAGAATGCTCAGTTTTGCGCACTGATTAGCATTCTCAAGTCTGAGAGAGGACAAAATCTATATATGTATATAGGTGATAAGATGTTCATTGAGAATTGCAATGAGTTGTTTCAGAGTAAATATGAATAAAATCAAGCTGAATTGACTCTTTTCAGACTTTTAACACTACATACTGATTTGTAAAGAATAATATTGCATTTAATGTTCTAAATCTTGAAAAAGATCCTCATTAATTTAAACTTGGGCAGTTTCCTTTAATTACTGCTGCAGTAACTCTCCATTTTAATGAAGAGATTGTTATTTTTTATTCTTTTATGTATACTTTGAAATTGTACCATGTTTGTGTAAAACAGGTGAGGAAGTTTAGACCAGTCCCTCATGATTTTATACATGCATTTTATAAAATACTGGATAAAAGTTACTTTACGGATGAGGAAATTATTTCTTAATTATGGAATTACTTGATTTATAATTTGTTCTTTATTTATATTTTAGGTGAACTAGATGATCACTTGATGCCTGTTGGAAAAGAAACAGTAAAATATGAGGAGGAACTTGATTTGCATGATGAAGAAGAAACCAGCGTTCCAGGAAGGCCAGGTTCTACAAAACGAAGGCAGTGCTACCCTAAAGCTGTTAGTATAGTTCTATGGTTTTGCTATATGTGACTGTATGAAACAAACAAAATGTTATAAGTTACGACATTTATGTAGTTACTTACCAAACACATAAATTATATTAAATATATTAACCAAAATAAATTATATTAAATATATTAACCAAAATAAATTATATTAAATATATTAACCAAAATACCTTTACAATCCCCAAGGTGTTATGTCACAACTTTTGAACACCCCTAATGTTTCAAAATTGACAGTTGAAAAATTTGAGACACCCTATGTATGTTTAAGATTTTTCTGACTTGGAGTATACTGATTCTTTAGCATGTGTGCTAATCAGATGATCTTATAATAATGAAAAAATAATTGTTTCTATTGAGGACTGGGGAAAGCATGTACACTTCTGCATCACAATAAGAAGGGTAGAATAAGATTTCTTATACGTGATAAGACCAGTGGGACCAAAAGGAAATGCTTGAACAAGAAATTTGGATGCACAAAAAGACATGTTTTTCCATTTCACACTCGCATGACTTTGATTTCATTATTTAATTTCTCATTATTTATACATTAATTACAGTGGAGACATTATAAAGTGGTGTTTAATTTTTTTTCTAGTATGAGATGAAGCATTATCTTTGGTGTCATATGACTACTCATGAATATGAATGCTGTGTGCTATTTTTTGTGTCTTTGGATGAAAAATAGGATACAGAATCAGTATTTAATCATTCATTACTATACTGAAGTCCAGTATTGCAGCCACATGATAGCTGCAGCTTTGGATATGATGTGGTTAAGGATAAATTGTAGAATAGAGGACTGTAACAATTTGTATTTGAACATATAGCACTTGTTAACAGCAATTCAAATCAAATGCATTTGTTTTAGAATTAGGAAAAATTCTAAATCACTCATGCCCTTATCACCTCACGGCTTGACTATTGCAATGCGCTCTACATGGGGCTACCCTTGAAGAGTGTCCGGAGACTACAACTGGTCCAGAATGCAGCTGCGCGAGCAGTCATGGGTGTGCCAAGGTACACCCACACAAGTGCCATCCTTCGCGAGCTGCATTGGTTGCCGATTGCGCTCCGGTCACAATTCAAGGTGTTGGTTGTTACCTTTAAAGCCCTACATGGCTCAGGACCAGTTTATCTGCGTGACCGCCTTATGCCACATTCCTCCC